>JAIPRL010004638.1:0-36638 GCA_025469235.1 Pemphigus obesinymphae | reverse complement strand
TTGGTATATTATACATTTATACACTTTACGTTTTAGTTGCTATCTTGGCAGCTTAACATTAGTATACTAAACTGTTTACGTACGTCACGCCAGCCCCCCCCCCCCCACACGTTTTAGACTTTGAATTTTGAAATGTTTTTTATACCAAAATTTAGCACCCCATTAGCATGAATTTGCACGACTGTCGCCGAAATTTGCGTGTCATTATTTACCCCACAATTCAAATTTATCTGTTTTACCCGTCACGCCAGCCCCCCCCCCCCAAAATCGAAATACTTTGAATTTCGAAATGTTTTTTATACCAAATTTAGCACGCCATTAGCATGAATTTGCACGACTGTCGCCGAAATTCGCGTGTCATTATTTACCCCGCAATTCAAATTTATCTGTTTTACATTTTGTGTTTATCGAAAAATAATTTGCATAAAGTATATTAAGTAATTATCTCCATCCTGATTAAATTCTTAACTACCGAAATATGGGTAGGTATATGCTATATATATTATATATATTATATTGGATCATTGTTGTTTACAGGAAAACAATATAAACATCATTGTAAAACCAAAAGATCCAAATTTATCCAAAAGTAAAATCCTATTATTATAGGATGACCAAAAACAAAGTAATTCAAATTAAAATAAAATATATTAAACAATTGTTATTTTAAAATTAAAAAACCAATTACCTGTATGAAATATTAAAATTTCAGTTTATGCTTTACGTCAAATTTACGTTCGAATTTCAGTTGCCATATTAAAGAACATAGCCACATACCCACATAGGGAATGTTGTAAGGCACTCTATAAAAATTGATATAATTTAAACAATTATTCAAAATATTTTGAAAAATATACCATAGCATAGGTATACCTTTAAGTAAAATTCCTTAGAATGCATCTACTTTATCTACTTCCAGTAAAATATTTGGACTTCAAATAGGTTTTGGTTTGCTGAAATTTGATTCACAAGGATAATGTAATTATAACGAAAAGGACCAATAAAATAAAAAACAATAATAATACAAATTTTATTTTTAAACGGACATTTTCCCCCCGCTACTGGTATTTGACTGGTAGGGCCGAATTTTACCCCCGTTCAAAAAATTAGGCCTATATTTTCCCCACAAATTAATTTTAAGTTATAATTAAAATATAACATACATAATCCTTTCAGTCACAGTGGTATGTTACACAAACTGTATCTGAATTATAATTTTTTCAGTTTTTATAATTTATCAATGAATTGTTTGATAAGAATTTAAAGTTTTATTACAGAATAATATAATAATTATATTAGGTATATTAATTATAATTAATGTATTACACTAAACTTATTTAAAATGTTGAATTTTTATGTCTTATCATTATAGTATTAACTATATTAAATTTTACTTTTTAATTTACATTCTCTAATGTAATGGTTCCAAAATTGTGAAGCTTAATTTTAAAATTACAATATTTTTTTTTATTGAAATTTAAATTTATAGCTAAAAAAATATATGCTATTACTATACTATTCTATACTATTTATATTTTCTTCGGTTTTGAATAATTTCAGAATTATATTATGGATAACGTATAATGTATAATTGTATTATGTAGACTATATATTTTTTTAAAAAAAGCAAAATGTTGGATGGCCTGGTAAAGTAGAAAAGATCTGTAGTTTACATTTTTGGTAGTTGGTTAAACCAACATTTGAAAAGGTCAATATATTATATTAAGTTATTTCTTTTTAGAAACTTTTATAATTCACTTTTTACACATGTAAATGTGTTATGAATGTAATTATAGCATTATGGTAGTATATTTTTGGTACTTGTTTTATGTTTAATAAATGACAGCTACTCTCATTTGATTGTTTAAAAACGACTTTTTGATAGAAAAACGAAGTGTAAAATAGGTACATAGGTATGTTATATTAGATTAAATAGAACTTTAAATCACCATAACTTCGAAACTAAGTTCAAGCCCAAAATAATTTTATGCCATCGTTTTCAACATCTTAAACTACGTAAGGTCATAAAAAATCTATAAATCGAGTGGTAAAATAAAAAAATTCCAGTATTTACAAAAGACAATTTTTTAAATAACTTCTAAAATATATTTAAACATGTTTTCATTTTAATTTCATTTATTTTGAAATTACATAAAAACTGATTATACAAAACCCCTTAAAATTCGGTTATATGACGTTTTCGAAATTAATTTATTGAACACAGATATTTTTAAACGAACGTCTTTACGTTATATGATATATATTGTGTATAATATATATATATATATATATTGTTAATGACATATTTACATGGAAGGAAAGAGGGACAATTTTCCCCCAAACTTCTCTTTTGGTGACTTTTTTAAGTTTAAGTAATTTTAGATGTATCTAATACAAAATAAAACACTTTAAAAAATGCTTTATGTGGGAAATTCAGTCAGTTATTATGGGGTATAAACTATATATGTATGTTTTAAATTACTTTAAATATGTTTAGGTATGTTAATAAAAATAAACCGATCAAGACTGGAAAAAATAGGAGCATAAAAAAAAATCTGTGGACACTGGGCATCGCTGTTTTTCTTCCCTGTACTCATCTATATGTATTTCATCGATGTTTTTAATGGTAAACGTTTAATTTGCTTCTATGTAAATATATTTATTTAATTATTTTACTGTTCTTTATTTTAGTAGGTATGTATGAGTACTATTCAGTAGGTATTTGTTATTACTTTAAATATGTTTATGTAAATAAATATATACCGATCAAGATTGCAAACACTTAAACAAATTGTATTAAAATCATTACAGTTGAATAAAGAAAATAAGTTAAATTATTGATCGATGGTTATAGCATAAAGGTATACTTATTTAACTTTGAATGACAATTGTACTTTTTATGTTTTATATTCGTTATACTGAAAATATTTTTTTTTGTTTTTTTTTTTTTTTTTTCTGCAGTGGAATATTTTAAATATAATATGAAGTTAATTTTAGTATTATAAACATTATTAGAGTAGTTTGGATATTTACTTATATTTTTTTATACAATAAGATTTTTTTTTTATTATATTGTTCAAGTAACGTAGGTATTATTAATAAAATAAAACACAAAAATCGTTTTTGAACACAAATGTGAAAAGTCTGTCAATTAAAAAAAAAATATAAAATTAGATAGAATTCAGATTGAAGTACAGGGTGATTCTTTTAACAATATCAATACAATGCTCATTATTTAAAAAGTATCTTCATTATAGAAAATTGTATTTTACACATTTTTAAAATGAAATACTTATAATTATTTTAGCAAATATATACCATAATTAACTATATCAACTTTTGATTTTTAAATGATAACCTATATTTTAAATTTTCAAAATGTATTCGGATATTTTTTTAATTAGTTCTATTCCTTGATATTTTTATTTAGTTAATTTCGTTTTAGGCTGTATAATCTTTTAATCTTTTAGGTATTAATATAAATTAACGTTATTTTTTTAAAAACTAGTTGCAATTTATAGGTATTGAAATATAATAATCAATATTATTTAACACTATATATTGTTAGATAATTTTTTGTCATATTGTATCAATTTTCACACGGTAGACAATATCTTATTTACCTATTATTCAATTTACTACATGGTATTAGATGATTGTGTAGTTAATTATTATTTGATGAAGTAGGTATTAAAAAATAATGAATTCTCTCTTATAAGCAGCTAACTTAAAGTCCTTATGTATTTCCTTATTTCACTAAATAATTATTATAAATATTATAAAATTAATTTTAGAAACATCTGAATAAATTTTTAAAATAAAACTAATAAGAGTTGCCATTTAAAAACGAATGTTAATAGTTAATTAGGGTACATTGGAAAGGGTGAAAATTATGATGTTTTTAAAACATTTTGTATCAAACGTTTCTTTATAATATTTGTGCCTAAGGTGGCGTCTTATATATTATAGTATAGTTTCACTTGTATATAGTCTTATATGTATTCAAATATTCATACTTATTTAATTAAATTATGAACAATTAAAATGTTCTGATGGTTTATTATTTTCTTCTATTACTGGTCGGCATAAGTTCTCGCGTCCATCTCACTAGACTCAAAGTACAAAGATTTTTTTTACATTCCTAATTGCTATGATTACTACCAACCATATGAAGTTTAATCCACTAGTCAGACCAAGAAGTCTTGGTTACGAGAATCCTTCCTTCATCCCTAAAGTAGAGAAAAAAAGGACTTCGTTTTCGATCTTATATTTTTATAGATATAGATATGCAATATAAAAAAATGGTCGTGTCTTAAGATATTATACAAAAAATCAGGGATAGAAAACGTTTTTAAAACATTTTTAAACGAAAATAATTAAAACGGAAAAAATCAACTACAAAAATATTGAAAATTGAAAACAATAACGGAAAAAATAGAAAAACGAAATCGAAACGAACAAAAAATACAAATGCTTCATAATTATTAATAATATTAATATTCAATACAACTCAAATTGTGTGTATAGAATATTAATTGTTGTTAAAAATATGTTCTTATAAAGCTTTTAAAATTTAGATGTAGGTGTTGATTTTAAATATTATCCTTTTTATTATAAATAATCAAATTATGTTATAGCATAGAACATATACATTATAGATATCAGTTAGGTATTACTTCTTGATTAAAATATTTTAAATTTATTTCCAATTTTTCGGTTTTTTGTTTAGAATAAAAAATATATATGCGATGTGTAAAAGCAAATATTTTGGATTTTGGCTTTTGGGTGGGTGTAAAAATAATAAATTTGTGATTATAAATATATACAATTGAAATAATAATCTGTGGTAGAGTTGCAGGTTGTATATCCTTATGATCTCATAAGTTTTTATCATTCTCTTATTCTATAGCATAATTTAGAATTTTCAAAAATTTTAATTTTTTAATTGATAAAACTTCTTTGTTAGGTAATTTATATTTTTTAAAAATCCCTATAGTATCGTATCTAAAATATGGTTTTCTATAAATTTGAATAAAAGTATTTAAACTCTTTAAAAATCGTTTATACATAAGTTTTAACAATATTAAAACACGTTCTCACTTTCTATATATAACTATTCTCTTCTACTTATCATAGATTCAAAATTTAAATATAATATGATAGATAAGTATATTAAATTTGGACAAACATTTGGACAACAACTTGTAACGGTTACCTCCATAGAATATGGTGTGACTATATTTAGAAAATAATTAAAATTAAAATATCCATACATTTTACATAGATACAATATTACAATCTCTATGATACAGTTTCTGTTAGCACATCAAATATGTGCCTTGGATATACATGGATAATTTTTACGATCTATAAAAGTTATAAAAAATATACGATTAATTAAAAAATTATATCTTTAATTCATGAATTACACGATTTCTTTTTACAAAAATGGCACAGGTAGGTAAGTAAGTTTATCAGCTGATAGTCCTTTTAAGTCCTAATATTATTTAGTCAATATAAATTATTTTGTTCAAAATTATGATATGAAATTGTTTAAATTTATATAGGTCTATATTGGAGTATGGAAATGTTATTTGAAATCGGTATCTGGCCAAATATCATTTAAAATTAAAACTTGTACAAAATAGATTTCTCTCTTATGTTGCAGTTTCTTTATTTCTTGACATTCTTTTTCATTCTCAACTTAGCAATCCTTAACACCAAATCTTCCGTTCAATAAATAAAGAACCCTCATATTTTCTGTCATAATTATTTTTAGTCGCAAATTAATTTTATGTGTAACGTATATTAATTGTATATAAGTTGTTTCTATCTAATTATAATACTGTAATAATTTATATTATGTATATTTACCTACAAAATTTTCGATTGGTATTAATAAATTTTATTTTGTACATCAGGTTATGGAAGAATGATGATGTTGCTGACGAATGGTGAGGAAATGACAATTCGTAATATGGACAAATGTATCTACCGATTTCACCGATTTTTTTCTGCATGTCATGGAAATAATCAATAGTGTCATCAAATGGTTCAATGGTTAGTCGAAGTATCTTTCAGTATATTGATTGTATAAATTTAGCACTAGTTAGTTAATTAGTTAGTATACAAGGAGTTCAAATTTAATTTAATTAAACTCTAAATATTTGTGTTACCATTACACATTCTCTATATACTCTCTAAATTATCTTATGTATTAAAAACTATATTTATTTTAATAATTATATATCGAAAAGAGTCACACAAAGTGTTTTCATAGGTCATAACACTAATTTTGGTTTAATAAGTACTTACAACTTATCGTAATATATAATATATTTATATTATATATTATATTAAAACTATATATTTCTCAAAAAAACATTTTTGAGCAAAAACCCATACTTTTACATACGAAAACTTGAACAAACTCTAAAAATATAAATTTATATCAGAAAAGCGTACGTCGCATCCCAACTAGGTGCGAGTTCTTTGATGATACCACTTTCAACGGGATAGCATTAAAAACGACGTTTTCTATACATTTGTAAGGTTCCTTTTAGTAAGTTAATAATATAATTGTTTGTTAAATATGGCTATACTACAATATGTGGCCTATGTGAACTTTATGGTCTCCAGTAAAATGTATTAATTACAGAATATCTTTATACAAGTCGAAATACAATATTTAGTTTTTAGTTATGCATTTATATGTGTTGGAGCAGGAGATACTTTGTGATTTAAAGCGAAGCTTGGCTAAGTAGAAGTTCCTCGGTGTTAGGGTATCCGTTCGGGGTTCGCACGGAGTCTACAGGCCACCGGTAGTCTCGTTCGGATGCCATTAACCCGAGGTTCAATACCGTTTTATCGGCGAGGAACACCAAAAGTTTACCGGTATCCATAAATCCGGTGAGTTTACATGAGCTAAATATTGTATTTCGACTAAAGATGATTTAATGTATATAGATATTCTGTAAAAATATTACCGGAGCCTTACAAAGTTCACAGTGGCTGCATATTGAAATACAGTCATATATTTTAACAAACTATTATATTAAAGCCACGTTCACACGATGAAAGTAGCGCATGAGAGTAGCTGTTACGATAGTACTCTCCCAAAATCATTTACGTATAATATATAGGGCGTGTAGGCACTATCATACTATCATGAAAATGTGATAGTTCGAGAGTGTCTATTATGACCTATAAAATATATGTAATGATTATTGGAGAATACTATCGTGACAGCTAATCATATGCACTACTATCACTCTGTGAACGTAGCATAACTTACTAAAACGAACCTTGCAATGTATAGACAATTTCGTTCTACTTGTTGTCCCGACGAAATTAGTATCATCGATAAACTCCTCATAGTTGCTTTATGCAACGTAAACTTTTCTGATTTATATTTATATTTTTAAGAAGTGTTTTGGGTGTTCATCTTTTCTTGTGTAAAAGTATAGGTGGCCTCAAAAATGTTTTTAAGAAATATATAGTTTTAATATTCCAAGATAAGTTGAAAATACTTACTATGCGAAAATTAATGTAATATGTCACATTGTGACATATATCACCATGTGAGATATGTGACAATGTGACATTGACATATGGGAACACGTGACTTGTATATAATTATTAAAAGAAGGATAATTATAGTTTTAAATATACAATACAATTCTTAATTTAATATCATAAATTTGCAAACAGTAATTTAAAATTATTAAATTAACTTTGAATTTTATTTTATCTTGTGATATACTATACGCAGTATAGTCATAGATAGTGTAGTCATAGGTAGAATAGTCATGGGTAGTATAGTCATAGGTAATATGGTCAGAGGTAGTATAGTCATATGTATAGGTGCTTATACGAAAAAAAATAATGAATACATTTTATTTGCATCTACCCAAATTGAAAAACCTGCGGGGTCCACACCCGTCCTGTCCAATTTTTTTTCAATTAAATTTCAAACGTAAAATTTCTTAATTAAATTTTAATTCAAATTATAGGTATAAAATACTTATGTGTCTTTGGTACTTATTTTCATTTCTTTCTCTGGTAAATTTAATTCAAATTTATTTCTCCATAGCTATACAAAATCAGTCCTACAAATAATTCTAAATTATCTCATGAGTGAAAAATTCATTCGTTTTTTTTGTATATGTAGGGACTTATACGGATATAAGTATGAATACATTTTTTTTTTTTGCATTTCCCCTAATTGAAAAACCTGCGGGGTTCACACCCGTTCTGTCCAATTAAATTTCAATCGTAAAATTTCTAAATTAAATCTCAATTCAAAATATAGGTAGACGATGAATTTGGTACCTACATTGATAACTTTCTATGGTAAATTTAATTGAAATTTCTTTATGGCCATACAAAATCATTCCTACACTAATCCTAAATGAACTCATTAGTGAAAAATGTTTTCATTCTTTTTGTATATGTACTTATACGAATATATAATAATATTATGTTTAAACCCCCCGCCCTCCCCCACAATATTTTAGAGCTAGTTGCTCTAATAACTGTTGACAAATCTTATGGTATTGTTAATTTAAATTTTCAGGATACAATTAAAATTCATTAAAATAGCATTTGTATGTATGTATCCCTCAGAGTAATAATCAGGGTACTCCTCAGAGGAACCGTTAAAAAATAAAATATAAATAAGGATTATTAAACTATTAAAGATTTCATTCCATTCTCTTTCCTGGTATAGCTGTAATATTTCCATTTCATCCATGGACATTGTATATCTATATCATAGACACAGAACACAGATAATTAATCTTTCCACGTAAAATACCTGGGGGTTACCTTCGGTCGCACACTAAACTTCTCCCTCCACATCAGCAACACCATCAAAAAGGCCGTTAGGACTCGCGGTATGCTATACCCTCTCCTCAACCGCAACAGCCCCATCCCCGCTAGAATCCGCATAAACCTACTTAAAATGTACGTCCTCCCTATTCTAACTTACGCCGGGGCGTCCTGGGCCCCACTTATCAGAAAAACTCTGTGGAAGAAAATCGAGGCTGTCCAAACCATCGGCGTTAGAACCATCCTCGGTCTCCCTCCCTACGTCCGCAATGAATATACACTTTCCACCGCAGGTCTCCCTACCATTAAAGACAATATTCATAAGCAAGCTTCAGCTCTATTCCATAGGAACTCACACTCCACATTTAATCATATCAGGCACCTAGGTCACCAAACTCCTACCTACCCCCCAAAAACCGCTCACCCTAAGCTCCGCCCAATCGAATGGGTCTCTTCCCCCATCTAACCACTCCCAACAAATAACAATAAACAAATAAACAACAGCGAATCCCAACAACCCCCAAAACAAAAATAAAAATCCTATAACTCAATAAAATAACTCATCCCACTAGTAGAGGCAAAAGCCTGGCATAGAAAAGACCCTTAAGGTCGTCCCCCACGCAAACGCAATAATTAATCTTTGACTATAACTATCGGCTATACGATGCAAGGTTTATTGATTATAAAAATTATCTCATAATCGTATAAATAATACATGTTTGCATTAAATAATATTTTGTCATTGTAGTTTCGACTTTTGTTGCTACTAATAAAGTTAAATGTAATGATTCAATATTTTTGAAATATCCGAGTAGGTACCTATCAAAAACTGCATATACCTTAAAAATTATATAATATTTTGATTTTGAGGTTTGATGCCAATACTTAATTTTACAATATATAAGTTACAATGCTTTAAATTACAATAAATGAATAAAATCAAGCCAAATAAAAAAAATACGTACCTATAGTTAGTATACAAATATCTATGATTTTCTGGTATTTGAGATTTAAAACAAATACTACACACAAATAATTATATAAAGCTACATTCAAAGATGGGACTAAAAACTACCAAGTGACCCTCCTCAACACTATTTTTATATGTTGTTTAAATATTAATAAACTTTACTTAATATATTATAAAAATATTTAAATAATTGAATTGGGTAGATAAATTAATAGTTTAATATATTTTTAAATTTTTGACTAATGTTAATTAAAACTTAAATTAAATTCCTATGTTTTTTTAATTTTATAATAAATAGTTGATTATAGATCATTTTTAAGAATAAATAGTAATTTTATGGATGTTAACACGTCTTAAGATTTTATAATTTCGATACTAAAAACAAAGTTATAATAAATTCTAAGCGTTGCAAAGAATCTATTGATAGTTGACTTTTTTAAAAAATATACAGAAACTAAGATATAGCCTATAATGAATGTTACTTATTTTTGTTCCTAAAATATATATTAAATATTTTATCACCAATTTAAAAATTCATGAAAATTGGTATCTTTTAAGTTTTCTCTTACTACTTTTTACCATCCACAACGGTTTATATATAACTACAATAAGTATGTGTATACAATAATACATATTTATTATAAAAATACAAAAAGAAAAGTTTATTAATTTTAAAATACAACAAAATAGATACATTTATAATAAGCATATTAAAAAATTTAAGTCATAACTTTTTTTAATATTGAAAGTTTTTTAATTGAATTTTAGCTATATTTCTATTTTTAAAAACCCACACATATTTTATACGGATTAATATTTGTTGTTTAATATATGTTTGTATTGAAAGTATCCATTTCTCTTCAATTTCCATTCTACAGAAAATTTTATTTGTTAACTGCTTCACAATGTTTGGCCCTTTAAGAATTGTTTTCTTAGTAAATTTGTGAAACCACTCAATTCGAAAAATTATCTTTATAAATTCAAAGCTGGGTTATAAACCCACCATATGAAACATGGTTAATCCATGAAGGTATTTAAAAATCATGACCTAGTGTATTTATAATATTATTCTTATTCCCTTGAGTTATAGTACTGCCAATATCTGGTATATTGAATGTGTGTATTTTGGCTACCCGACTAGCTAAAAATTCAACCACATCATTAACCATTTCGACCTTATTTTTATCTTCATTACTTGATCCATTTTCACTTATGCCATTTCTCGTGTAAATGGTTTTAGCCCATCGGAGAAGACATGATAAGCCTAAAACATAAATACTTTGACTAAAAACATTATACAAAATAATAAATATGTTGTAGTTTTTACCAGGAAGAGGATAATGTAATTGATCCTTCACATAACTGTAAGCCTTTTTACTAATGTACCTTAGCATAAGTGCTTTGGACACTTCTTCTCTCGACCAATGCACCCTTTTCTTTTTCTTAACAATAAGATCTATTTGATTTTCAGTGAACACGGATGAAACTAATTTTCTAGCTTGATTTTCAACAGTCTTGGTTTGGTTTTGAGATAGAATTTTAATTTCTTTGGACATTTTTTTTTGGTTTTCTTTTAATAATGAATTTGTTGTATTTAAATTTTTTTGCAAAACTTTTATGTTAAATCTCAGATTTTTATTGATGCTTTTATAATTTATTTCAGGTTGATTCAAGTTCTGTTCAGAAAATTTTGTTTTTAAAAGTTCATGTTCTTGTGGAAGATTATTATACAACTGCTCATAGTCCAAAATATTAGTTGCAGTACAACTATTACAATCCGCCTCAATAATATCATTTTGTTGTATAGTTGACAATACGAGCCGGTCATGAGCCTAATAATATAAATGTCATTATTGTTACAAGAAACATAAAATTATAAAACATTAGGTTGATAAATATGTACTTTATTATTGAATCATTCAATATTCAGTAAAACAGGAATTTTTAAAGTAATTTGTGGTAAAAACACTACATTAAGTTTATTGATAATATTTAATTTTTAAATGATTTTTGTGTAATAGACTACATAAACAGTAAATACTTTAAAGTAGAAATCTACTAGAAATATAAAGTATTATTTTATTTACTATGTACATATCTATCATAGATTATAAATAAATAAGTAGGTAGTTCTACCTGTTTTGTATGCTTTGTATTCATTCGATTTCTACGATTAAACGAAGACTCAGATAAAGAAGTTTCAGTATGGTCCAGATGTAGGTTTAATGAAGGTTTAAAACATTTTATTTTAAATATAGAACACTAGGTTTATATCAGAATAGTGCCGCTTTTAAATTTCGCCCAAAATCATCGTTTGAAAAATGATCAGAACAAATGTATG
The DNA here is from genome assembly GCA_025469235.1 of Pemphigus obesinymphae. Lineage (NCBI taxonomy): Eukaryota > Metazoa > Arthropoda > Insecta > Hemiptera > Aphididae > Pemphigus > Pemphigus obesinymphae. The sequence goes on along the minus strand of JAIPRL010004638.1, from coordinate 24,498 downwards.
CTTTTTGGGGGTTCCAAACATCACCTCGCCTACATAAATGTTCCCACTTCTTCGCCAAAGTATCATCTTTAGGAAACCTAGTAAAATTAATTGAATCTTAGCGAGTTATTTAGAAATTGATATAATGCATATCGTTTTATATAGATGTATATTAATTTGTACATCAAATAACTGTTTAAACTTACGTAAGTATTTGTACTATACCTATGAAATGACAAATCCGTTCTACCGTTGGTTTTAATTTTTAATTTTACTATTTTTTTTTATTATTAAACCGCTGATTTACTCTTGGTTTGTTATTTCCCATAGTTAAATGTAAAAAATTCACAGAAAAAAAAAAACTCTAATATTAGTTAATAGGTCTATGGTTTAATGCATATTTAATATTAACAAATATAAATTTATTTTGGTATCCTAGTTCTATTTTTAATAAAATATTAAACAATAACATTGTAATATCATAATGCACTTTTTTAATTTACAATATTTGTAATATGGTTCAACCATCGTATTGAGTCCTTGCATTATGGTGTCTAATCTTATTAAAGTACACACTCATAAATATCAGAGTATATACCTAAACATTCTAGAATGTTAGATATTTTCTAACGTTTAAATAAAATTTTGCAAAACACTCAATTTCTCATAAATAAACTCACAAATTTTAAAATATATACCAAGGTGAACTAATAATGAACAATATGATGAGGTACGTCCAGAAAGTAAGTTCTGTTTTCAATTTTTACCAGGTTAGAGCTCGAATCATAATATTATGCATTTAAGTTAATTATGTTGATTCATTGGGAATAAACCGAATGAACACATACCATTTTGAGATGATTAGAGTATCATTTACCTACGTCATATGAAGAGTGTTGGTGATTCGTTTTTAAATGTAGGGAAGATTAAACCAGTTGATATTCATTATTAAATATTGTTCTGTGAATGCAATTTTTAAGAAGTTTTTTTGGATAATGAAAATGTTAATAACTTAAAATGTTAAAATTCATTTTAAATGTAATCTAAAAATAGTCTCGTACCTGAAACCCTTTTTATTGTTATGTAATCACAATATTTATTCAAAAAGTATTTGTGGCTTTTTGATCTCAGTTTAATCAAAAATTATCATGAAAGAGAAATAATTACACTAAATAAATGACAAGAACTTAAACTAAGACCGAGCACCGAGACCGAGTTTTTGTTTGATAAATATATTTAAACATCTGAAATTTGTGACTGAAAAACAACAAATTTTAAAATTTAAAAAAATTATTTTAATTAAAAATAGGTACTATATTTGTCCACAATAAATATTGTCATCTATCAAAAAAAAACAAAAATAGTAACAAAAATTCTGTAATTCATATGCGGCGGAGTTTTCAATTGTTTTATTCGTTATAAACATTCACCATATTGTACATGTCAGGGATGAGCAACTGGTGGCCCGTGGGCCACATCCGACCCGCCATCCCTTTTTATCCGGTCCGGACGTCTTTTGAAATTTTTATCATTGAAAATTTGACTACAATTTACTTCAAATATAGTAAAAGTAGCTAGGTAAATTATATCTTCGAAAAATTTTCAATAATAAAACATATATCAAACTTAGATATTAGTTCTTATCATAGACATAAAATATATATTAATGAATTTGTTTCATATAATAATGAAAAATACAACTTTATATCTGGCCCGCAATCATTTAAAGTTTCAAAATTTGGCCCTCTAGTTACTTTGAGTTGCCCATCCCTAGTATATTTGATACTCACCAGTCTCAAAATGGTCAACAAAATTAATTTACATTCATGAAATCACGGCCTGAGCTTTAATATGGTAAACATTTCAAATAGAACTTAGGTACTTTCTGTACGTATCTAGGATAATAATAAAAAAAATGCACAAGTAAAATTAAAATAATATTTATTATCACAGATATACAATAGTAAATAATATAAAATATCAGTTTAATTTATAATGATCAAGAACAAATTGCACTAGAAATATATAACTAAAAATACCTACAAATAATAATAAAAATACTAATACAAACTAAAACAAAAATAGGTAACAGTTGCCTATAACATGGAGTATAATTTAAAAATAAATATGTAACAATCATGTGGTAGTAAACAAATATGAATATTTATGTTATATTGTTATTAAATTGGTGATTAATTTTTTTTTAATAACATTATAAATATAAAAAAAATATTGAATAAAAGATATACAACTTATACAGTTCTTAAGAATAATAATTAAAAACTTATTTAATTAGTTAATAATTATGGAATGAAAACCATGCGTTTTATCCGGTTTTATCTCTTTTAAGTAGTTCATCAATCTGCGAACAGAAAAAAAATATACATTTTGAATTCTATAAATCGAATATAGACATAAATATCAGTAATTATGGTTATATTGACATATGACCATGATTGCGTACAAAAATTAATGTTATATTACCAAAATTTGTAATGTATATAATGTAATATTGATACATATCACACAAATATTTCAAAAAACAGATCCAGCAGATGGGTAGATGTTAGTAGGGATGGAAACACTTCACTAATCGGATAATTTTGTTAGATATATTGTATAAAACAATTCTAAGTGAAGATTTGATGTAAGTATGATTATTATTACCAGTTATATTCAAACATTCAGTATGTACATAAAAACAAATTTTGCAATACATCTGATTAAGTGTGACTTTACTAAATATAATTTAATAATATTTATTTCCAATAGTTAGACATAATATACTTAATTATTATTGTAATAATTATATTTTTGTGTCAAGATATTATCTATTGTATGTACTTGCAATTTTTAACCAATTACCAATTAATAATACTTTTAAATAAACGTAATACATTAACCTACATAGAATTAAAATTGGCATGTTCAATGTACAATTTGTACTATATTTGTATTATATATAATACAACAATTTGCATATTTTTCAGAATAAGAATTCTGTTGCAGTACATTATTATGTTTCCACCATATTATTTTAAACAAAATATAGCTGGAAAAATCATTAATTCCATATTTGCAAAATTACTATGGGATATGTAAGAAATGCACGTGGACTTAAAACCATTGTAAAACCACTAGCTCCCTTCCTACGCTCAGAATGTAAAATAATTTTTAACCGTCAATTTTTTAAATATATTTGGGTACTAATATTAAATTAAATTTTTTCAAGTCTAAAAATAGCATATTATACCTATTTAGACTTAAAAAAATTAATTTAAAAAAATTTAAAATAACTATAAATCTATCATTTTGTTGCAAAAATTAAAATGGTTATAAAAATTTGTAACACAGATTATTGAGATTTTTTTTAATTAATTAGAGTAACATACATTTAACCTTGTATAAAATGATCCGATCTTAAAACCAAAAAAAGTAACTCCTTTAAAAGTTAATCAAAAAAAAATTTTAAAAATATTATCACCATTCACCGTCAATATAATAATAGTTATAATCATAGGCGTGTACAGAGTGCACCAAGGTGTGTCTTCGCTGCACCTAATTAGGCTGAATGGGTAGTTAATTTTACTTTGTAGGGCCTCGCGCCAGTGGAAATAGAACCCATTCCGAAGAAACTATTCACAGGTGGGACGTGTGTGTCGATAAAATACATCTTTGAAACGTAAATAAACAAATAAAAAAAATGTCATCTACTAAATGCGAATAATTTATAGTTTTGCTCAAAAAAATGCCAGTAAAAATGTTTGCCGCACCTGACTTCTAATCTTTGCACACTTATGATCATAATTAGTTACTAATTACAATATATATTAGTAAAATACTAATAAAATATGGAAAATGCTACTACTAGTAGACTATAATCAAAGCAAAATTGAAAAAGTGAAATTATATATATTATTGTTACTTAAATTAAATATTCTGTGCACATTTTTATTACTTTTAAATGGTACCTCAAAATCCAATAATATTATTAAATTATAATTTTTAAATGTAATTTACCGTTTGATCAAATGTACAAAAAGATAAAATGTAATTTTCTAAATAATTGAAGTTTTGTAGTTACTGAATTACTGATTTATATATTTACATACTTGAGCTTTATACATGTCTTTTACATCCTGAAGATCAAGTTTTAATTCTTCACTTTCTTCCAATTTCTCGCCGTATAATTGTAACAATGCATCATACCTCTTCTGTAAGTCAGATAATTCAGTCAATAATACAGATTGTTCTTCTACCTTAGCAGTAAGAGCAGCTAATTCAGTTGTTAATTGATCTCTCTCATGATCTCTTCGTGATAATTCCCATTGCAATTGAAGTGCTTCTCCTAAAGATTCAAATAAATTGTAATAAAAATTAAAAATTATAAATACACAGAAAAAATAAAAAATAAACATCATTGTAAACCTCACTCCACTCAGAATCTAAAATGTTGTCCAGATACAATTAGTTGATCCATCACTTTATTATGATAATGTGTAAACAGTTATGATTTAGGAGATATATGAATTTGTATTTAACCGATTATCATTCAATATGTATATTAATACAGTTATAAAAAAACCCATGTTTGTAAGATGTATAAGTAATGTTGTTTAAAAATATAAAAAGAAAACAATTAATACTAAAAGTTATTTTTCTTTATTTGTCCCAATTGTTAATAATTACATCATTCACAATATAATAGTTCTTTTGGTTTTCAGGCAGGATATTTTGTTATTATTAATTTAGATTTAAAACTTTAAAGTAAAAATATAGAAAGAATTGCATTCAAAAAATAATTTTGAGCAATGTTAAAATTTAATACAGTTAATAAATATTATATTAATTACTTAATTGTGTAAACATAGTAATGAATATAATAATATTAATTAACTAATTATGATACTAAATTATTAAAATGAATGGAGATTTTTTGTATAGCTAGATCTGAAGTTCTACCAAACCGATATGCACGATTTTCTTTAAACACCGATTTTGTTTTAAATGAGCCATTTATTGAGGACAATTTTTTTTAATTAATTAATTAAGTAGTTTTTATATTGCATGTAGAATGTACTTTTATAATAATAGACGGCTAATAATTATTGTCACCAGACATCCTCTTTTTAAGAACGTTCTTCCGGTCTCATTTTTTAAAAACTTTAAAGTGTCTTCTTTTTTATATTCTGTTTGTAACAATTATTACTATTATGTGTTTTTTATTTTTATCATGAGTCTGATAGATGTATTGATTCTTTTTTTATTTTCTATATTGTAATCTATGATATTATCGCTGAATAGTACCTAGGTAGTAGTAGATAATAAATATAATAAAGTAGATATAAAAATATGTATAGAGCACGAATAACACAGAAATTACATTAAGTTGTTTCCATTTTTTGTAGCTATAAAATATAGGAAATATTGTGCTAGAATAATATTTGAATTGTAGAGATTATATTAAATTTAGAAATAAAACACAAATTTAAACAAATTAATATTTTCAGAAGTGTATACCTTTTTATAATAATATTAATTAGTAAAGAAATTCTAGTTATTTAAAAACATTAAAACATTATATAACTTCTGTCTGATATTTTTTTTAAAAAATCTTTGAAACACCCTTGAAAACATTTATCTCATTAAATTTAGTAGGTAATAAGTAGATATAATATTAAAATTTAATATTCAGTCTATTAACCGTTTTACAGATGCTATGGTATGTTAATTACTTAATATTTTTCTTATTACAGTAAAATCAAACCATGTGTAATAATAAAACATTTAGATAGGTACATGTAGGTACAATATTATTGTCAATACTCAATAGGTTTCTACACTTTAAGAATCTAATATACATATTATAAGGGTTATGTTATGTGTGCTATACCTACATAATTCATTTCATAGGTGTAAACTGAGAGGAGGGCTTCTATAAAGCCTGAAGAAGAAAATGCCCCATTGATATTTTTGGTTTTAGGGTTATTAACCTAACCCCCACAAGGTTGAACATACCCTATTTATATTTTGCTTATGAGTTTACATTATCATAAAAACTTGAACGAGTTCACCACATAAATTATTTCATAAATGCCCTCTTTTTATAATATTGGAAATATTTGATCACTCTAATAATAATAATATATAATGGTAATTTTATAACAATAGTTATCGGTATGGGTTTTATATTATTATTTTAAACTTTGATAATAATAATATTGATTATATTATATTACTAGTAATCACGAACTAAGATTAGATAATAAAACTATGTATAATATTATACATATTCCATACCTTCTTTTAGTTTTATTTGTGACTGTAAATTTTCTAATACAGTTGTTGTATTACTAAATGATGTTCTCATTGGATCATAAATACTGCCAGCTCTTTCTGTTACTGAGCTTCTATCGTCTTCAACAAACTAAAATTTAAGATACATAATTATCATCAAAATGTAATTTATAAATCAAAATTTTTTTAATAAAATGTCATACTGATGGCCAAAATGAAGAGTCTTCTACTGAAGGAACTCCTACACTTGTAGTAGGGGATGATTGATGAGATGTATTAAGTTGCTGAGATTGGATATCATTCTAGAAATAATTTTATTTTCATATAAAATTAAAATAATTTATTATTCTAAACAACTTAATACTTATATTAATCTTATTTATATTCATTAAAATAATAAATATAAAATATCATACTTGTAACTTTTTTCTTTTTTCAATTTCTACATTTAATTTATCTTTTTCAAATTTCAATTCATTTTCTAAAGTATTAATTCTCAATGTAGCATCAGCTAATAACCTTTTACTTCCAGCTAGTTCATTTTCCAGTTTTACTAGACTAAAGTGAAAAATATATATTATATAACTTTTTTTAGTTACCTAATATTTCAATTTTTGATTATGTTGCAAACCTATTAGAATTTAATTTTAATGCTGCATTCTCTTCTTTTAAATTTTCAATTTGTAATTTTAAATTACTTTCATTTTGTAATAAATTATCAATTTGCTCTCTACATTTTTTCCCAAAAGTATAACTCTCTTGTATTTTAGATTCCATTATTTTAATTTTATGTTCTGCATTATTTAATGATACTTGCAACTCATCTAAACATTTTACAAATAATTACAAATAATATAACTAAAATAAACATGTATTTAATATAATATATCTAATTATAGTTAATTAAAATTTACCTATAGTTTTTATATGTAACTGTTCTCGTTTTTCAAAATCATGTTCTAATGTTTTTAATATAATTGATTTTTCCTCGAGTTCTTTCACTAAAGGTTGGGTAGCTTTTAATGTTTCTTGTAAAGAATTTTCCCTTTTTCTCTCGGATTCTTCTAATCTTCTTATTAATGAGAGATTTTCTTGTTTTAATTCATTCATCAATCTATATACATTTTTAAATAAAATAGGAATTTTGGTCCAAAAAAAGATCTTGAAAAATGATTAGTACCCTAATTAGTATATTTAAATAAGACTTAGATTTATTTTCCAGTCTGAAAACTAAATTTTTTACTAATCTATTTCATTATTATAATAATTATATAAATTTAATCATAATTATTATTTATAACTTACTCATGATTATTTTCTTCCACTTTACAAAGATTTGTTTTTAAATTAGTTATAACAATATCCATTTCTCTGCACTGTTTACTTTTATTTGATAATTTCTCTTCTAAATCTTGTTTATCCTTTTCTATTATTTTGAGTTCATTAGAATCTTTCTGTAATTCTAGTACAGCATTTTCTTTATCTTGAATGTTCCTATTAATTTTTTTAATAGAATAATTAAATAAGAACAATTAGTTATTTACAAAAACTAATTTTAAAATTAATTAAATATTGAGTAAAAAATTTATTTTGTTTATATTTAGAATTAAAATATTTTAATCAAACTTATACAGTTATTAAATGTTTTTGACAATACCTATAGCTTAATTAAAAACATATGTACTTTTCAAAATAAAGATTCTTAACTTTTTATGGACTCCAATAAGATGTAAAAAAAATCTCCATAGACCTCTCTCCTCATAATAATTATATAGAATTGTCAATCTCAATTTGTATCCATTATTATACTTAGATAATATATGTAGAAACTTTAAGATTGAGATAATAGGTTTCTTGAAATATACTTGAATTCATTTTTATTAAGATTATCTATAATTTACTCAAACTTACAAGTGTCAATGTCATTATTGTTACAGATTAAAATGTATTTATAAAAAATGTTATGGTTAAACATTTTAATGACATTATTTTATTCAATTGATGAAAATATGCAGAATAATTCCTACTATCCAATAAGTTTAAAAACCAATATTTATAATCATACGAACAATAATAATATTATTGAGTTTGAAAAATGGGAACACAAATATTGATTTTGAAAAATAGCCTGGTACTCAATGTTTCAAAAATATTTCGGTCACAATATACAAATTATATGATGATGACCTTGCTTTACTTTACTTAGGTAAACAGCTCTTCGCTTATAACTATGCCAGTATTTCATCTTTTCAAGTTCAATAAAATTGGTTCAGGGGTGTTATTTTAGGATTTAGTGTTGTTCAAACATTTAATGGTTTTTATTGGGCCCATATCAGTGGTTTTAGATAAATTTTTTAAATTTGAGTTTGCGGTTTGTCTATTAATTTTTGTGTATAGTCTGTATGGATGAACTAGAAGACAGAATTTCGATGAAACATCACTTTTACCTGGCACCGATGTTAAATTCCAGTTTGTTAACTCAAGATTATTTTAATAATATTCAGTTCTTCACAATATTTGACATACCTAAAACAATTCTGACTCTACACTGCCTCTAAGCATTGCCAATAAGTTTGCTTTATAAAGGGAACCCACGTTGTTTCAGCATAGGTAATTCAGCAAATAATTAAAATAAATAAAAATAAAATAAAATAAATAATTCATAGGTAATTTCAGCATAGGTGATTAATAAACAGATGGTGACCATAACCATTTTTTTGGAAGCATTTTACCTACTCTGAAGATAATTTCATAAATAAAATATACTAAAGCCAATTCTAAATAGGTAATATATTTATATAAAAAACATTTTTTTTTTTATATATATAATTTTTAAAAAGAAAATAAATTCAGTGAGTTCATGGACCCCCCAAATACTCATCTATGGAACCCTTAGGGATTCATGAACCATTGCTTAAAAAACCCTGTTTTAAAACAAAATTTTTATATTTTATTTTTAATTCTAAATGGTTCTTAAAATAGAGTATATGAATGTGAACGGTATATAAAAATAAGTGAATAATTCAATTTTCAAAATTTATTGAAAATTAATATAGATTTTAGTAACCTGGACCAATTGGCAAAAAAACCCTAATATTTTCATAAAACACATTTAAAAATAGGAATACTTCAATAAGCTAATTCTGTTTGGTTTAATTTGTCAAAAATAGTATTTTTCTACTTATTACCTTTTGTCTACAAGCTGTCCAAATATACAACGATTATATAAAATCACTCATCTAATTTTACAAATAAACTTAAAAAGTTGGTATATTAATTATCAATTACTTTTGAAGTGATATCAATGTTGATGTTAAATTATCGACTTGGCTTAGTAAATTAATATTTTCTTTTTCAAAATTTTGGTTTGATTTTGTTAATTGATGAATAGCTTCAATTTGACTTCTTTCCATCTCTTCTTTTGCTACTAATGATTTTTTTATCCTTTCCACTTCTTGAGATAGTTTTTCTTGTTGATCCCTAAAGATTCAAAGTAAAAATATAATATATATGTATATGAATGTATATAATTATATTTATATATAATACTAACTTATACTTATTTATATTTTTCAATGACTCTTTTTCAGCTACTCGTAATTTTTTTATTATGTTATTTAAGTTCAAATGTTGTTTACTTAGTTTTTCTCCTTCATCTCTCAGTTCTTTAATAAGAGAGTCTTTATCTTCAATTAAAACTTTAAATTGTACAGCATTTTTATTTTGCTACAAGAAAAAAAAAATCATAAATTATAATAAGATATATATGTAAATTATGAATCTTTTTAAGTGCTCATCTCATTTAATCAGTCAATTTTAATATTATTAAAATGCACTTAAAAGTAATCATAATACTACATTTTTGATTTTTTAATGAAACGAGGAATCAATCAGTTTTACTAAAATATCTATATTATTTTATTTTTTTGGGTAGAAATTTTTGAATAAAGAGCTTTTTTGATAACAAATTGGTTCCAAAAGTTATTTTTTGATTTTTCCCGTATTTTTCTGAAGTATAAAGAAATAGATTAGGAATGACCACTCTGTGAGTGTACTAAATTTCCGGTTTCTAAACTTATTTTAAACAATAATCTTTTCATATTATAAAACAAAATTAATTATATTCATCTTCTTAGTAAACAAATCAACAATATTTCTCATAACTATGTAATAAATATATTAAAAAACAAAAAATATATACTCCTTGGTAACCAAACGAACATGTTTTTTTTCTGAAAAATTTTTTTGATGGATACACAGATAAAATTGAAAAATATCAGTTTGAACTATAATTAATTTGAATCTCAGAATTATTGAAATTATATTAATTTGAACAAATATTATAATATAATGAAATCTGGAATGGATATTGAATGAAATCAGTAAGATAAACCTTGAATTGACACTTTTGAAAACTACAAATCTGGAATAAATTTATTTTCAAATTATATTTTTGTAAAACTGATGAATCTGAAAATACATTAATGGAACCGATATACGGAAATGATCAATTCGAAACACACACATACATAAATAGCACAAATATATATATCAAATGAGTGAAAACTATGATAAGAGATTTTAGAGGTAATCGCAAAATACACATACTGGGAAATTTTGAAAGCTCTGTGAAGAGTGGTAGACCGAGTTTAAGCAGTTGTAGAAACTGGGGGCAAAAAGCCTTAAAAGGTTTTTTGGTCGGTCCCCATCCACTGACTATTATTGGATATAATAACGAGTTCAGAATATTATGACGTTTGTTTTCGAGAATCTTATCACTCGCTTTCTTTGTCCATCCAAGAAAGTATAAACCTAAATGACTAAGTATGAGAAGTCTTAGAGAAATCTCTTGAAATAGAAAATTAATTTTGGAGAACCTATCAGATTCTTTAAAAATTGCCTGAATCATTTCATTTGGACTCCCTAAAAAAAGCTTGTTAGTTTGAACCTGATCGATTCATTAGAAAATTATTTTCATGTCAATCCCTTAGAAAGGATTTTTGGAGTTAATTGTCGGATGTACTTCTCACCAGATCCTAAACTAAAATATATTCCCATCACTAATAGTGTCAAAGTTATAGCGAACTCCATATAACTTTGATTCCAACTTTAACAATTCAAAGTTTATTAATTCAATATTTATAGATACCAAGTAGAATTGTTTCAAATAATATAATAGATTCAATAATTGACAATTGTATGTTCAAATATTTATAATCCAAAAAATGTATTGAAATCACTTTTTGACCAGTAAACTTGATTCAATTAATACTTGTGTACTATTTCTTATAGCAAATAACATCAGGATAATACTTTAAAGAGGTAATTTTTCAATAAACACATACGGACAAACTGTTGAATAAGAGCAAAAAAAAAAAAACATTATAATATCATAGTCATGAAAATAATGAGTAAGAATTTTTCATTTTTCGCACAAAGTATTTAACTACTACAGGTATATTATACATGTCATACATTCTTTAGTTGGTTTTTACTGTAATATTATATATATATACCATTTTCTGCTCTGAATCAATTCATTCCTTAATGACTTGAAAACATCTATGGGGTAAAAAATTTAATTACCTCATAGATTTTTTAATTAAAATGAATGCAAACTTATATTTTAACTTCATACTCTGATGCATATCATTCTGAAAATGTTTATGTATAAACATTTAATCATAATAGTTTATTATTTATTAGCATTTACAGTTTAAATATGATGTATAGTAAAATAACAAAAAATAATATTTTTTTAGTCTCCTAATTTTTTAAAAAATTATATTTTAAATACTATTTGAATATGAAATGTTAAATACTGATAAATAACCTTTTTGTTCAAATTCGATTTTTATACATAAACATTTTTGAAAAAATATGTTGAGTGCCTATAAGAATATCTGTGAGAGAAAAATAGTAAAATTGTGTGTTTTTTCTTGAAAATGTATAATTATATTTGAAATTAAATTTAAAATAAATGATTATGAACACAACATTTACTGATGAGATGAGCACATTAAAAGCATCACCATATATATATATATATATATATATATATGGTATACTATATATATAATATAGTAATTATAAAAAACTATTATACAAAATTATTATATGGGTATATAATAATTTTATGGTACAATAGAAAGTGTTTAATGTGATCATCCTAAAAACGGACTTATTTAATTACAATAACTAATTTATACGTAATAATATAAAACAAATTTATAAAGATACGGCAAGTTAAGAAAAACCATTTAAATATCAAGAAACGGTTGATTCTATTATAAGTTATTATAATTCATAATAAACAGTTTATACTGTATTAATTATTTAATTCTTACATCTAGTTGTTTTTGTAACTGGTCTTTTTCTCTAATTGCTTGTTGAAATTTTTTTTCCATTGTTGCTAATCTTTGAGTGTATTCTTCATTTAAATTATTTGAACTTAAATAATCTAATTGACTATAAATAAAACAATATTAAACATTTTATTTTTAAAATAACAAACAAACTTGCCTTTTCATTTCTGAATTATTCGCTGCTAATTCAGCATTTTTTTTACTTAAATCAATTAATTTTGATTCTCTTGCTTTAACTGTAAAATTTAATTCAACAATTTTCTGAAAATAAATTATAATTTACTAATTTGTGTTTAAATAATTTTTAAATGTATATATAATTTAAATACTTTTTGAAGGTCTTCAAAATCTTTTGATCCTTGTTGTTGTCCTATATATAAATTAAAAATAATATATTATATCATAAGTCCTTAAAAATAGACTAAACAAAAATTATAAAATAAATAAATATTTAACTTCTCAAAAGTGCTCTTTAAAATTGTAGTTTTACAATTTTAAAGTTTATATTTTATATAGGTATGTGTAATTAACACTATATACACCAAATTGACAAACAAATAACACTTATTAGTTTGTTAGAAGAAATGTAAAATTCCAGATATAGATTTAGATATATATTTTAATGATATAGATAGTGTATAATATAAATTATAAGAGACTATTTAAACCTGGTAAAAATGATGGTATATTATATGGATATTTGACTGGACTATGCCGATGAGAAGCATTACTTTCACTATCTTCATTAGTAGCCGGACTAGATATTACTTCAATGTCAGATGAGGTCCATGTTTCAAGTTCATCACAAGAATTTGTTCCGCTTGAACCAATCTTTACAAAATCTGAATGACTTAAAATTAAATATGTACTTTAATTTTATTTATTGGACAGATTTAATAACATCATGATCATTTTAAATAAAATAGATTAAAATGCTGGTATTTATGTATTATTGCCACCCTATTGAATTAAATGATTAAGAAATTATGTTTTTTTCAATTTTTCAACCTATCAAGATTCAATTTTTACAAAAGAAGCTCAATATGGTGGCAATAACATACACGTACTAATATTTTAAATATATTATATATTTCTGCAATTGTTTCAAAATTATAGAAAACATGTTTTATGTATTATGTACACCTAAAAAAAATATATGAATTCTGTTAATTTATAAATTGTACATTTATTTGTATTGATCATCAATATTCATATCATGGGAATTTAATATTTATTTACTACTTTCAATAAAATAAATATACAAAATATCATTGTTTACACTTTTATGATATTTATTTAACTTTATTACATATCTTAAAATGAAGTATCAAAATATATATATTATCTAAAAATAATTATTCAGTATCTTAAAAAGTGGAAACTTTCTATATCACGTACATTGTTAATTTATTGATATTTTATTACTATTAGTTTACTATTAATAAAATGAATTAGTGTTTATTGTTCAATGACAAATTGAAAAAATGCAATTCAATACCTCCTATTGTTACAAAAGAAAATTGTTTTTTAAATATTATAGTGAATCATTAAACTTTTATTTTAATTAAATTAAAATTTTAAAGATTTTAATTAAACTAATTAAAATCATTGATAATATCAAAACTATTATGATAGCTATAATGCAATTTATTTTATAAAGTCACAATCCTAAATCCTATAATAATATTTATGTCATCCTCAACTTTTAGTAATGTACACTTTACATATAAAAATAAATATTAAATAAATAGTTGGGAGAGAAGGTGAAGGAGAAGAAGAAGATTAAATATTAAATACATATTTTTTATCAGTGTAGTTAATTTTAATTTTAATATAATTGTCTTACCTACCCACTTAATTTTAGATTTAACAACAAAATTAAAGGTTATTTCATTTTTATTTTTAAACTTTAAACCAAATTTTTAAATATCTCCAAACTTTTTATACAAAGATAACTTTTTACCTTTTATGAAACTGTATAGACTGACACTGCATAATATGTCATTAAATGTTAGAGCAGTTATCAGTCTTCTTCTTCTCCTTTTCTCCCAACTATTTGGAGTTAGCCACTCTAGTCCTACACTCCGATTTAACTTTATCTCCTGCATCTTTTTCACTTACCCCCACCTTTCTTATATCACTCGCCATCACATCCCCCTTTTGCTGTCTTCCTCTACACCCCTTTCCAACAATATGCATTTTCTTTACTGTTCCTAATGCCTCAGTCTCTTTTCTACTTGATACACACCCAGGCCATCTCAATCTATTCTTCCTCATTTTGTCAACTATCAAAGCTACTCATATACTACCTCTTATATACTCATTCCTTATTTTGTCCTCTCTAGTCACTCCACTCATCCACCTTAAAATTCTCATCTTTGCTGCACTCATTCTCTGCTCTATCTTTCTATCTACTACTCAACATTCTATTCCATACATCAATTCAGGTCTTACCACTGTCTTTTAAAATTTACATTTTAACCTGATAGGGATTCTTCTGTCATACAAAACACCTAATGGTTCTCTCCACTTCATCCATCCACATCAACACTTAACTTTATTTCTAATATTTTCCTTTCAAAATTATACCGTATATATTCTGTTTTGGCCTTACTAATTCTTAGTTCTTTCCTTGCAAGAGCTTCCCTACACTCTTCAAGTTTACTATTCACTTCCTGAGGACTCTTCTATCAACACAATTCCATCTAAAAACAGCATGCTCTATGGTACCTCACCCGTATATCCTTTGTTTTTTTATTTATTACTAGGCAAAATAAGTAAGGACTCAAACCCTGATGCACTCCCACTCTGACCTTAAATCCTAAAATCTATCTTACACCAAATATTGGCTTCATTGTTGACCTCCCAAGCATAAACCCAAACTGATTTCTAGTAACAATTGTCTCACTTCTTACCATTTTATCTATTACCTTTTCCCAAATCTTCATACTGTGGCTCATAAGTTTTATCCATCTATAATTTCCACATTTTTGTATATTTCCCCTACCCTTAAATATTAGTACCACACAACTCTTTCTCCACACTTATGGAATTTTTCCTTCAACTAGTACTTTATTAAAGAACTTTTTCAGCCATCTTATACCTAAAATCCCTAATACTTTCCATACTTCTAATGGTATTCAATCCGATCCAACCACTTTTTTATTTTTCATTTTTCTAACAGCGCTCTAAACTTTCTCTTCCCTTATTAAATTCACCATACTCAAATTTTACTCAACTCAATCAATTGCCTCTCTCGAAAATTCTTTATTTAATAATCCCTCAAAATATTCTTTCCATCTTTTTATCACTACATTATCCTTCGTTAACACCCTTCTATCCTTATAGTTTATACATCAAACATTTATAAAGTCCTAAGATTGGTTTTCTCTTCCCTTAACCAGTCTGTACACTTCTTTTTCCCATTGTTTTGTTCCCATCCTCTCGTACAACTCATCATAGTAAAATTTTGTAATAGTATATTTTAACTTTTAATTTTATATAATTGAAAATATTTTTGAGAATAATCAGAAAATTAAAATATGGATATTAAATATAAAAACATGTTTAGTTGGTTCAGTAATTTGAGATGAACGGTATACTAAAAGTGCTTTGTAAAACTTGTTACAGTAAAAAATGACATGAATAAACAGTAACGGAAATCAACAAAATTAAAATTAAGATTTACAAATAGATATTTAAATTATGAAAAAGGAAATCAATTATATTAATTTAAAATAAATAATTATTACCTAAGTAATGAAAATTTAAAACATATTAGTTGATTTTTAATAAAATAATTTTGCATGCATATTTTATGACTTTAATGATAATAATACAAAATATAATATAATATCGGGATGCAATTAATACATTATAATAATAATAAAAAAAAATTTTAATTTTAAGTTTTTTCGCTAGTTATTTAGTTAACACTTTCACTACCGGTGATTCTTTCAAGTATCATTGCTTATTGTATATGTAATGCCGGCCGATAATTGAGTTTACACGTCATGGCCAATTTTACAGAAGTGCCACATATAAAATGCAATTGATGCGTTTACATGTCAGTAGCCCACAAGAAGAAAGTTTCATTGTTTTTATATTTTTCTATTTAAATACAATTTTTATTTTCATGAAAAATATACAGAAGTACCAACGTACCAACTCAATATAAACTTTAAATAATAATATGGTTGTAAAACATCAGGTATATTTAATGTTATAAAAAAACAATTTTTTATGTATATATAAATTAATGTACCTATTACAAATAAATTAAATCTTACGTTAATTATAGAATATAAATTAATTTGTTTACATTTTATTACTTTTCAAATAATATTTTGGTTATAAAATATAAATGTATTCATTTTTATCTTTTATTAATATGCATATGTAGTGTGTACATTATTGTATGATAGGAAAAATACGGTAAAATAATAACCAATTTTAAAACCAACCTTACTTTTTTTTTTTGTTTGTTCCCTACAGTCACCTTAAATTTTAGAGATCTACAATAAAATCCACATTTATTAAATGATATTGAAATATGATAAAAATGAGATAAATATGAGTAAACGTGTTGGTATCTCATTGGAAAAGAATAGATATAACGCGTCACCGGCATCAGGCTAAAATTTTGCAACGATGCGTACACCGAAGTTGAATGTGTTAATTTTAATCTAATATTAATATATTGATACTGTAAAATTATATCTGTATTTGAAAATATATCATTGACCATCATTAATATATTTCATTATATATTATAGCATTTATTATATGTTACTGATTATTATCTTACTTATCTGTAGACGCATGTGGAGATTGTTCACGGTCATCATCCATAGTTATAACATCCATTGTACTACCAACCATAGTTTCTATAATAAAAAATATTATTACCATTATAACTATTATATCACTATATTATAGGATAGAGATAATAATATCAACAAAATCAAGGCAAAAGGTAATAGTGATATATTTGTAAACTTATAGGAAATAAAATGAGACATGTAAAACCATATCAACCCAACCCACAAGTGTTACATTTTACAACGCGAACAACCAAAGTTTTGACTTTTATTCTGTTATTTTTTGTTTTTTAAACAACCAACTAAAATTAAACCAATGTAGTCACTTAAATATGTATAAATAAATGCCTTTTCAACCATGTATAGAACAATTATAAACTATAAGTCGTTTAAGTTTTAATGTAGGTTTATTTTAGAAAATATTAAGTAAATAATAACTTTTATGGATTGGGCCATCTCATAGAACATATTTTGTTATTTCCTAAAAGCTAAATTTGAAGAATATAAACTCAATTATACTGCTTACAAAATGCAAAATGTTATGTATTCAATAGGTAGATACTTGCTTAAACAAGTTTAATAATACATAAATAATATGTTATGTATACATATTATACAATATAAAGTATAAGTTGGGCCATTTTTGCCTCCAAGTCAATTATTAAAATGTCAATGACAAAATTAATTATGTGCTCCTATTTAGTGAATAATTTTTTTTAAGTATTGGGTCGGTTTGGCACTGAAGAAAATATAATTTTTAACATATTTTCAAATAAAACGCAATTTGATTTTTGTGGATTGAACACAGCCCACAAAAATAGTTCTATACAGCTTGAATAAAAATAAAAAATACTAATTTTTGTTTTCTTCTATTAATAGAATATTTAAAATTTTAAGTTTTGTATAAATCTAAATTATAATATATATATATATATATATGGTAATACCTATTAAGCTAAAAACAAACATTTAAAGTTTACACTAAAAATGAAAATAAGGAAAAATCAAAAAAGTATATTAATATAACCCACCAAAATATACTTATTAGAGTTAAAAGAAAACGACTACAAAATTAAATGTTAAATATTTTTATATTTTATAATATAATAAGTGGTGTTTGAATAATTTGTAACTTTTTAACCCATTGTGGTGACATTTACATATAATTTGACAATACCCAACATCGATAGTTATTCAATGAGTTTACTCAATTGATAGAGAGCTATATCAGAGACGGATCTGAAGCTCATTTAAGGGGAAGAGGGATAATAATTGAGAAATAAAGAGCTAATCCTTAATCAAAATTTAATCCACATCGCCCATTCCCCTCAAATTCACCCTAAACTATATTGTTTACTCCAGGTGTAAATAACTATTTACAACATTTTGTTTACAACCTTTTAACTTGAAAATGTTGGTATATTATAATGTCAAATTTATAATTTAAGTATAATATTTGGTTAGTTTATATGTACTTAATACAATACGAGTACTATTTACCATCATCACAACTGCTACTTTCTAAAGTTGTATCTGATATTTTTAACAGATCTGTTGATGAGTTGCTAACATCCAATGTGTTTATAATATTTGTACTATTTTGGATATCTTTTAAATTGTCTAGAGTTTCTATACATTTGTTTTGTAATATTACACTATTTCTATTAGAACTTGGCTCAGCAGATTCTTCTTCTAATATATCTAATGCTCCAGAATTCTAAAATTAAAATATAAACATAATATTAGGCAGGGTTGAACAGTATCACAGATACATATATTTTTGATACGTATATCAAAGTTATAATTTTGATATTATGACACATATTCTGAAATTATCTTGTATCTTGTATCAAGATACATTTTTTCAAGTTTTTATGCAAAAAAATACATCAAATGATCAAAAATCTAATTATGATGTAGTCGGTAATAATACATTTTAAAATTTTTCTTCCTATCATATTATAAAAATAAAACAATTGTTTCAGTATTTGTTGTTGATTGTTAATATTGACACCAAATCGCAATTTATCAATTCTAGATTTTCATGCATAAATTTCATTATACCATTATGTCACAAAATAATGAAAAATATACAAAATAATTTTATAATCAAATATAAAATAAACTTGAGCACTTGTCTGAAATACTACACAATTTTATAATTAAACATATTACCTATTATCAATATTTTATAATATTTCAAATATAAATTATTTTTATGTACCTAATAGGCAATAATAATAAATTGAAGACTCAATTCCAGAAAAATATTTACTTTATTTTGATAAATACGTATTTCAGTAACAAAGCCAGTCGTAATTGTGTACTGAAGATAGTAAGTAACTTCAACTTATTATTAGAAAAATCCACAAGTACTCAAATTATAAACATAATAGGTAATGTCTTGAAAAAAAATATAATTGGATAATGTTTATTTAAATTTATTTCACTCTTCTATAAAATATTTCAATACCTATATAGCTTTATACACATATGTACAGTGCTCGAATTGGTGGAAGGGGGGGGGGTACACAGAGAAACGGAGCGTTTATACTATTTTATAATGAGAGCACTTTTACTAATTATTTTTTACAGTATATGAGTTACATAGTTTGAGGAAACGCTCATTTATTGAAAGCTGGAGAGTACCTCTTCTTCTATTTTTCCAATTTGAGCACTGCATATATCATATAATATGCATATTTTTATTTATATGGTGCTATAATAAATATTTTTTATTTATATATTGTTTTAAGTTTTGAGAAATATTTAACACATACATATTTTTTTTTTATAAAATTGTAATAAGTAAAAACAATTTTTACTATAATATAATTGTATTTTTGAGAGTATCTTATATCTTTTATGTATCTTGAATCAAGAAACCCAAAATGAATGTATCATATATCATGTATCAACATACGTTTTTTATAGTTATAATTTAAATTTAATAATATTTTTGAATTTTACCTCATGAGGTGATGATAATTCTGTAAAAGAAATGTCTAAAGACGATGTGGTAGATTTTAACATTAACATCCCTGCATGATGTGGCATTAATGTATCTTCATTAGCCATACATGTTACATTATCTGATATTGAACAAGTAAGGCTATCATCATCCTCTGTTAATTCTGGAATAGGTTCTATAGTATCTGGAGAATATTGTCTATCATTTACCCTAAAAATTATGTAATTGTAAAAAATATACAGATTGTATTTAATCAATTTTTAAAATATACACAGTACTAAAAACTGGTACGTGTAATACAAAAATAATAAAGTGAAGAAATATATTTATTGTATACCTTTTTAGTTTATTACATATTCATGACACATGTGTCGTTAGCTATCTAGCTATATCTACATGCAATTAAGTTATCTATACATTTTGTCAACACTTTATTTTTGTAATTTTACAATTAAATAAACTGGAACAACCCATTGTTTATTTAGGTTAAAACTTTAAACAATTTTAAATAGAAAACCATGTAATTCTTATGATATTAAAAGTTTAAAACCCAGCATATATTATATAATATTATGTTTAATTCTGAATGAATACATTACAATCTATTAAGCTCACAATATAAAAGTCACTAATAATAATAAAAAGGGAATAAAATCTGAAAATATTCAAGAAAGTAAATAAAAATTGTAGAGTTGCGTATGAGAATGCTCTCTGCGCTGCCATCAAAGAACAGTTATTTTCAAAATATGCTTAAACAACAAAGTCAAGAACAACAGATCATAATGGCTACCTACTAAAATAGTAGAGTATCATGTATTGAATGAGACCACCACTACTACACCTTTCTCAGTTACCACTCCAGTTTTTTTACCTACCCTGTACCTATGTCCTATATATTTTCATTCTTAAACAGTAACAGAATATTTCGTGCTATAAATGATTTTTGTATTTAGAATAATTAGTTTATTTATATTTTGTATTATAAAATATAATAAATAATACAATTATATGGTATTTAATTGTGAAATTTGTTATCCTCAATTAATTATTATATATTAATTGCTCAGGCTTTTTGTTGTAATTTTAAAAACACATTTACCTATTAGGTTCTGTGATAACTGCCAATACTTCAACTGAACTGGATGTTATAATTTCTACAGATGAAGATTCAGGTGTAGATGTTGAATTTGATCCAAGTACTTCAATACTATCAGTAGATATTGTAGATTTACGATCACTTTCACAACTTACAGCAGAAAGACGATTTGTGCTGTTAAAACTTGTACGTCGCATTCTTCGAACTACATCAGTGTTTGATTCTGAATCTATTTCAATAACATTAAATTGTTCATCTTGTGTGGTTGGAGATTGTCCTGAAGACCTGACTGGTTGATTTGCCACAATTGAATAATTTTCTGCTGATGATTTAGATAAATCTAATGACATGCTTTGCCTCATTTCTATAACATTTAAAAATAATTAGGTAAGTATCTGTACAAATAATTGTATGCATTGTCTATATTTGGTGCGGATACAAATGAATACAACCGGCAACCATTGTAAAGCTTTTTTGTATACTTATGTATCGCCTACTAGTTGCATACTCTCTTGGTGTAGAATATAGTTACCTATTTATAGTAAAAATTTAAAAATAGCATTAATTAGGTACCTATATATAATCTGGAGTATAATCAATGGAGTTAAATTATTATTAACCAATAATCCAACATAAATCCATACAAATATCAAATTTTATTAAGTTTAAATCATTTTATAAATATATTCAAAAATGGTACCCATAGATAAACTAAAATCATGGACACAACAGTTGGGTAGTTACTATAAGAAGTCTCAAAATGTTAATACATTATTTAAAAAAAATATTTAGGTAGATACCTACCTATTTTCTAATTATTAAGTTTTGATTAAACTATACTAAGGATATAGGTACCTACCACTTTGTTTGTCAGTTATTTCATCTTCACTTTCAAACACTGAATTTGCAAATGAATTCCACAAGCTTGAACCCAATTTAGATATTTTTTGTTGAGAATCTTCATCGTCGGTGTTTCTGGAATCTTTGGATTCTTCTAACACTTCATTGCCATCCTCTTCATCTTTAATATCCAAAGCCTTATCGATTGTCTTCTGTGCTTCTTTTAAAGCTGTTTTTGCGAGACTCGCAAACCCAGATGCGTCAAACTGATTGAACCAACTCATACTTTGTTTCTAAATGGTAGTTCACTAATAGATGATTTTTAGTGCATTTTAACTAATTCAATAAATATTAAACACTATATGAAAACAATAATAAATTAGAAGAAATAGTTAAGACCCAGGATAACATTTTAATCATTTATGGGCTATGAATAAAAATGAATTTCTTATGATGTGTACATTGTCAATTTTATTAAACATTATCAATTATCATTAATCTTATCACTTCGATTTTTATTATCAGTAATCTGATAACGTACTCCATAAAATAAAAACCAGACAAGAGAATAATTTGAACTATAATATTAATTTTACATCCTACCACGATTTAAGATAATATTATCTTAAATCGTGCATCCTACATAATCTACACAAATATACAACACCAAATACTAATCGTCTATTAATGTAGAATTTACGTTGTAAAGTGTATAATATATGTTGTAAGATGCATTATATAATACAAAAAAATGTGAAAACTAGGTACCTAATTATTTTATTTAAAAAAAGTAAATTTAACTATGGTCAATATACCTATTAAAGATATATACAAAAATTACAAATATGTGTAGGTAGTGTGTACCTATATCTTATAATTGTACACACAATTGTTAAGCTTTTAGATTCTGAGCGTAGCGAGGGAGCTATAGTGGTTTTAAAATTATGTTAATTTTTTTTTTTTCTCTGTTAACAAATTTACTACCAGAACGAGTACTCCGATCTTTATATGCTTACATGGTTTCCTGTAGTAAATTTCATCTAGTTGGTACTTTAGAGAGGTCATTTTTCAATTTTTTCAATAGTTTTTTAATGCGTAAAGAAAAATTACCAAGAATTGATGAAAAAACGGCAAATATTTATATATATTAAATATATATATATATTTATATATAAATAATTTCGTTAAATTCAGATTTTTAATTTCTTCATAATATCGTAAGATTATATTTATTTCTACATTTGATCTTTGATATAATGTTAAACATAGGTATAGGTACTGAGTATATAAGTTATATAACTAATATTAAGAGTTATGAAAACTACCTACACCGAAGCTACGCTCAGAATCGTTTTATTGAATGAAATGATTTATCATTGCTTTCAAATGCAATTCATCCACCAAGAGTATACAGCCCAGTAGCAAGTGCATCCACCCCTACTGACACCCAACGAGCGAAGTGCACCTTTTTTAACATCAAACTATTAGATAGATATGCAGATCGTGTTAAATTTTAAAATCTATAAAATACTATGATGATACCTTATAACTTTACAAACACTGTACCTATATTATATTTATTAAGAAATATTCAGTTATTTTCAAATCACACTAATAGTCAAATCTAGTCCAGTGTTGGGTA
Source organism: Pemphigus obesinymphae (assembly GCA_025469235.1). Lineage (NCBI taxonomy): Eukaryota > Metazoa > Arthropoda > Insecta > Hemiptera > Aphididae > Pemphigus > Pemphigus obesinymphae. The sequence continues at coordinate 488 of JAIPRL010004638.1, read as the reverse complement.
AGTTATGTTCAGAAAGTAACAAGTTTACGTTACTAGTTACAAAATTATAAGGTAATTGATTATTTTTTCGTTATATAAATACAAAAGTAATAGTGTTACAGAAATATTTCAACTCAAAAATTAAAGAGTTACAATGATGTTACTTTTTTAAATGTGTAAAAATTAAAATAATAAAATAAAATGTAAAAAGCCGGTCAGTAGGTTGTGGTGTTGTGGAAGCACTTCGCTCGTCGGGTGTCAGTATTGGTGGATGCACTTCGCTACTATGCAGGGTACTTTTGGTGGATGTATTGAATTTGAAAGCAATGATAAATCATTGCATTCAATAAAACGATTCTGAGCGTAGCTTCGGTGTAGTATGCATAACTCATATCATTTTTTTTTCTAGGGATCGATCGAGGCTGTTATTTTTATTTTATTTTTTAGTCGTGTTATTCATCATTGAAAATCACAATTTTTGCCCAGGTCTTAAAATCTCATTTTACCAA
>JAIPRL010004637.1:13410-36648 GCA_025469235.1 Pemphigus obesinymphae | reverse complement strand
TGAAAATCGAAAAATGACCTCTCAAAAGTACCAACTAGATGCAATTTGCTACCGGAAACGGGTATGAGCGTAAAGATCGGAGCACTCCTTCTGGTAGAAAAAGTGTTTACAGAAAAATAAAAAAAAAATAAACATCATTGTAAAACCATAAGTTTCCTCGCTACGCTCAGAATCTAAAAAACATTTAAAAAAAGTATACTCTAATTAGCAGCATGGTTTTGAGAATATTCATTAACTAAAAAGACCGATATGCTATTGAAAATGTCGCAATACTGAATTACCATACGAAAATATAATTCCGGATTCGTAATAAAATAAATAACAAATAATGATAATTATATATACCTACGTTACAAAACCGCAAATTAAATTGAATATTTAAAATGTATATAACTTCAATCTACATAAATGTGAGCAAAATCAGAATAAAATCTAATTACACTATGGGCTATCAGATTAATTTTGAATCAATCAATAAAAAATTGGTTTTATTCAAAAACACAATGTAACAATCTGAACAAGTGAATAAATAAACGTAGGTATAATATATAATTACTATTGTTATAATGAACATAGGTGCTAAGTATAATAATAATTTCTCTAGAAACCTAAAAGAAAAATTTACATTAATAAGTAGGTATGTTACTTTCACATTTGAAAATATTTTCAAATTGTACTAAATATTGTATCTATGTTCTACTTTGGAATATCAGTATACAATAAAATAAATAAGACTCTTGGTTATTTTTTTTATTTAAATTCAATATTATAGACATAGAAAAATATATTTTAATATAATAAAATACTTTAGTATACAAATATTATAAATAACAACGATCGATAATTTTATCCAAGTGGCGTTTTATCCAAAATGTTTTATTGATGAATTTATTTCTTCATACTCAAATATATTATTATTTCTTATTTCAAGAACTCTCATTATTAATTATTAATATGAGTCTGTAATAACTCCATTGACCTACACTTTTGATAATTATACTTGTACATGAAATAAATATAATAACTGATATACTTACCTAAGTAAACATTTGATTCATTATCCATTAAGTATATACTTATTATAGAAAGATTTTCATTGTCATGTTTAATGAAAAAAATTACAATATTGGTCGTAGTTTACTTTTTTGTAATTATAATTATTAGGTACCTATAAAAATTTAAGAAAATATATATATTTTTTTTTTTTTATTTATAAATAATTAAATTGTTTTGGAAATAAAATATTTTTAGTTTTCCGAATATTACTAATAATATACGCATACGTACACATCAGTCAAAAAGCTATAAAACTATAAAAAGCGTGTTTATACAATGTCAAAATATTTTTAGAGTTATTTACGTTACCAAACAGTCTGAAATAAATATGTAAATTCTGAAACTTTTAGCCCAAATTTCACCGTATGTAAATTGATACAATTCACACGGTCTAATATTTCACTAGCATCATTAAATTAATAAATAGTAGTAAAATAGGTAATAGTAGCAGTAAATAATAGTTAAGGTATAATGAATTTTTTATTATGAAAATATAGGTAGATACTAATATTGTTTATAAATAGTCAAATATATAATACATGTGATGTAACATAAAGTACATATTATTGTTTAAATAATAATGTTCAAAATATTATATTTTTAATTTAAATTTTTGAATGAATAACTATCAACGTTATAGTAAAAACATAATATGAACATATTATAGTCTTAATATATGTTTTTTTTTTTTTTTTAATGATAACTCGGTTGGAATTAGATCTAAATTGAACCGATAATGAACACTTAGAAAAATTCAAGAACAATTTACAATGAGCCAGAGAGATCAGGCACTGTATAGTCTAGTTTTTAATATAATTCCTATAACCAGTCAGGTTATTGCCAAATATATATATACACATATATTAATTTTTTTAACATGAACTTGACATTTATTTGCTTAACTACAAAAATGTTAAGCTCCTCTTATGAAAAAAACCATTATAGGTACATAACTTGATTTGATTTATAATATATAAAACTCTTTTCGTAAGTGATAGACTAGTAAGTTATTCTATGCATATTTTTTATGAACGATGTTTTATGATATTATATGGGTTACATAAAGCATTAGAAGCATTCCAGCATATGTTATGATAAAAAAAAAACACATTTTATATACATAATATACTCGTATATACTTGTAATAGCCATTCACGATTTGTCTTACTCGATTTTGAGGATGCCAAAATAACTTTTTTTTTTTGTGTATCCGGAAAAGTCCAGGCGTGAGGATGTACGCATAATAATATGTGCAAAACATTTCAAACACTGTTTGTTTACTGTGTATAATGTATACGATATTTCCTGATATTGTCCGCTGAATAATGTTTTTTTTTTTTTTTTTCAATTCATTAATTACCATTCGAAATTATTGAACATAATAATATAAATAAACAAAGGAAGTAAATTAACCATGTCATGGTTATATATATCCTTTTCGACACGTCGTCCCATCAACGGTTTGTTTTCAAAATTTGCACACATTAAATCGAATCCATATCATACAGAAGAAACGACACATATAATATGTAGTACACCTTGAAACTACTTGTTTTTTCTACTATAATTTCTCCCTTTAAATTCCGAAATTTAAATATCCACGAATAATGATACTCGTTACACGGTGCACTGACACAAACTTAAGTCAACAACTTGATGCAATCCAAAGAGTGTAGAACGATAATTATGTTCATATATCGACCTAGATGTGCAACAAATGAGTTATATTTCTTCGTATTTTTTTTTATGGTTCGTCGATGTAAAAAATATGTCCGGGTAAATAACTAATAGTTTTTTAAAAACTTAAATATTAATATCGATAGTACATATAAATATGACATTTACACTCATTTCGATTTTATTTTTAAATTCAACCATTCATTTTATTAAAAAATAAATTTCCTCTTTCGTAGTTTGCTGTTTTTTTTATTTTTTACCCTCGGTTCCAATATGAAGCGTTAGCGACTAGTTTTTTGTAGACCATTTATGGAACACCTACCGGTATTTTCTGGTTAGATGTGATTTATTGTACGAAAAAAAATATATATAATATGTATTTCGTAAATTTAATACCTACCCTGTTTTTTGTTTATTATTTTTTTATAGACGGAATTTATTTGTTTATTTCTCGGCCATGTATATCATATTTTATGATACTGCTGCCATGTAGTGGGTGTATTTAGCTTAAACGATTTAACAACAGCTAGCATAACCTATACCACGATACGATTATAATATCAAAATAATATTATTTATCATAATAATAAGTGTCCATTATTTTTCTTAACCTCGTATATCTAATAGAATTATAGATGGGTAGTTAAAAATTAAAATTCTTTGAGATTTAAACAGGGTAAATGTTTAATATAAAAAGATTTAATGAAAATAAACATGATTCAGTTATGTTCCAATTTTGAGTAAAATATATAATTTGTTTAAATACGAGTATATACAAATAAGTACATTTTAGAAATAACTCTCACTAAATTTATAGTATAACAATACAATATTTCTTTTTAACTATTTTATTATTTATTTATTATATTTATCTATTTATCTATTCTTCGACTGTATTTTAATAAACAGGCATAATAGACCCTAGCGATTTAAAAACGAAGAAAGTCGAGCATTCACAAAAGTAAATTCATCGATAGTCCTTATATTATATAATCCACTACGAGAAAGTATATGAGAAACGACATAATGTGAACAAATGGAAAATATAAATATACGAAAACATGATAATCGCTTTTGCGCACAAATAGTAAATCATAAATCATGCTAAGTACCTACATAGCGGGTACGTGTGTGTTTCCATTGGTATAAAATTGTACCACCAAAATTCACAAAATATAAAAATACGATGTTTACGTAACATATTTCAATGAATTAGAATACGTCAGTCAGTCAGTCCGATATATTCCATCGGGTGGTTAGAGATTTCAGTTAATTGGCTAAAATTTGACATTTCATCAAATCTCTCAACTAAAGGATTATTTTATTCGTCGGAATAATAACGAATTAGACGGCCTATCAATGTTTTACCATACATTCAACGACATCAACGTCGTTTTAATCATATTTTTCGTTTAAATATAATAATTGTATGTCATTATATTATTATTACTGATAAAAAATCACTTTTCCCCAATAGATACAAAATATGTACGTGTACGTAATATATAGATAACGAAAAATTGAAGTTTTTCTTTTTTACCGACCAATATTGGCAACGAAAAAAATTATTATTAAAATAGCAGTTTTAATTTTTGTAAAATCCTGATATTTTAGTGCTTGAATGTTTACTATCTAAACGGCTTACAAATTAAAATATTCAAAAATTGAAAATAAAAATGATTTATGTATTTTTTTAATTATTAAATGTTGGTTTAATATATAAATTATAATATTATTCATATTATTAGTATACCTATAATGAAATTTATTATTTTAAATTCCGAGCAAAACGAGGAATGTATTTGTTTAAACATAATGTTTTTTTTTTTTTTTATGTATGTATATTGTATATAATATTTCGGGCAGAAGGTGTGAAGTAAGAGTTTTCTGGTATGGAAGTTTTTTGTAGGAAATTCGTTGTAGATGATGGTACTTTATAGAGATCGTTTTTTGATTTTCTTAAGTATTATCAACTACATTTTATATTTGCCAGAAACTTTAAATTTACACCAAATATTTATTATAATACTAAAGTGACATTATACAGTTTTAAAATGTTTAACTATAATTTTTATGTAGGTATAATATATCACACATCTAAATAAATTATTTATCATTGCATTCAAATTAAAAACATTTGCCACAAGTATCTTATCCGACCTTCCATCCATAACCAACTAGATTTTTTTTAAATAATATTATATGTACTCATTGCTAACATTACTTTGAACCGTCCTTCAAAAGCAATGATTTATCTTACTTTCAAATTTAAAATAATTATAATACCCTACCTTTTCGAGTACCGAAGAGACTATGGACCAAATGTCACCACTCGTAATCCCTATTTAGAAGACTTCTTTCTATTAATTTACCTAATGCAAATGTACACAATTCAAAAATTCTTGAAACTGGGCAAAAACTAGTCAAGTTAATTATTTTGACTAGTATATTAACTTACATTAAAGGAGATGGAAAAATAAATGAAGTTGCCCAGTCTTGATAAAAAAAATTACATGATAAATTTAATATTCAAGAAATTTTAATTCATATGATTTAAATATCAATGACTTCCCATACGAACCAAACAGTATGTTTTTTTTTTCATGAATATTTAGTTGTAAATTATAAAATTATATTTAAGTACACTTCTTAAAACTTCATAAAACTACAACGGCTATTCATTTACTTTATTGAATATTATATATAAAAGTAGATATGCATGAATATAGTACAAAATCTTAATAAACAACAAAGAACAAAATATTCTTAACCAGTTTTATTTTTCATTTCTTGAAACGAAACTTTTTTCGGTTTAAAAACAATATAAAAATCTAAACAAAAAACACTATAGATTATCATCGGAATAATACATTTAAATTAATTATAATATCTGTAAATTTCATAATCATTAATTTATTTATTTATTCATTTTAGGTTTTTAAACATCTTATATATACGTTGTATATATTCATCCCATTTGTCATATCGTTACATTGTCATCGTTCCGAGAGACATTGTTAATTTGACAATCGATTTTCCTTACATTTAGTTATTTTTAGTTAATAGGAATATAGAAAACGTGAAATCTAGTTCGCTAGAAGAATGTGTTTATCTTTACATTTTTTTCTGTGGTTACCAATATCAATATTTATCATTTTGATTCATTTTATTGGTTTTAGGTTTCTATTCATAAGCATAGTAGATTAAACAAATTGTTTCGTAATTGTTTATGTAATTATAGTTTATTTTTTTATTAATTAAAGCTTATTTAATTAATTAATTTATAAATAAAAACTGGGACTTCGACAAGCTCACAGAAAAGGCTTCCCTAATTTGTTTATTTATAGATGAACTTTTTTTATTTTGCCATTGAAACTCTATATTTTGATATGTAATATCACGTAGGTACTAACTAAGCTTTTATTTAAATGTTACATACAGCTATACTTTTTGGGTAGGAGAAATGAAAAAGTTCTACGAATTTCAAATTATTTATTAGACAGTTTTTAGTAGATTTTGGTTTTTCCTCAGAAGATAAAAGTAGAAAAGAAATGGTAAAGTATCTGATTTTTCGTAATCATTGATATAGATAAATGCAAAACTGTATCATATAATAATCTCTTCCACTGATCAATCCGAGTTCAATTTTTTAACGAACTATATAACTATTTTTCGCAGTATTGTCTTACAGTTAGTTCATATTTTAAAAAGTAAAAATGATAAAATTTAATGTACTTGTTGTTGAGAATTTAAAATATTCAAGTCATGATTTTTCTAATGAAAAAAGAAAAAAAGAATATTTTTTTAGCTGAGCAATATATATAGTTAATATCTTTTCCATAATTGAATACTTTTTGATGAATTAAAATAAACTGAATTGAGATATTTATTTTCATTAAACTTTCGCATTTTTTATTGTTCTTTAATACGAGGTATCAATTTTATTTCATATTTCAATTAATTAATGTAAAATAAATTTTAATATAAAAAAATGTATTGATTATTATCTTTCAATGGCTTGTGTTTTTGGGTTTATTTTACATACTATATTTTCCCACGCTATCAGTAATGTAGATATATATATATATATATATTGTTTATCTAGTATATTGATAATAAATGTGTTCCGGCAATTCAAAATTCAGCCACCGTGTATAGACTCTTTTACATGACTGATTATTAACCTATATATATATATATATACATTATTCAATACATTTATGTATACCCATACAATATTTTCCAACTATTTCCAAAGTGTATTTATGTGTAAATTTAGACCTTTATCGTGAATCAATTAAGGGTTATATTTATGTTTTACCATATCAAATTTGCTATTAAATATATTATCGACATAACAGTAACACGACAAACTATATTATATGTACATAGGTAATAATATATTTTTTTTATAATTAATTGCACTAAGTCTGATCGAAAAATATTTATCGGAAATCATTGGTATTTTACAAAATTAACGGTGTTAAATATCGGTGTCACGGTCACGACGTTGATAAAATGGAGATTTTCCTATTTAAATAATGTTTTTTTTTTTTTTATGTCGGAGTCATAAGCCATATCACGACAAATACGGCCATTTCAAGGATCTGGAGGACACAAAACGAATCTACGAATTAAAATAATATCGACGAAAAATATTAAAAAAAAAAAAAATAATAATAATATGTAATCGGAAAAGTACGAGTTATGTTTTTATATAGTTAACGGTCAAACGATTATATATGTATTCGAAAACCTATATACATTTTTTTTTTTTTTTTTACAAAAATTACGATAGGTAACTTCAATTTTCATTTACCTGGTAAGTGCGATTCGTTGAAGTACGTACTCTCCATGATCGATAGATTTTCGTTGAATCTAAAACAAACAATTCAATATCTTATGAATAAAGTTTATTTTAGTCAATAAATATTATTTTTATATAATTTGAATTGAAATTTACTTCATAGAGTATAAATTACAGTTTATAATAATGATAAATATTTAAACGGAATAATGACTACAGTTTTGAAAATACGTCCAAAAGTGGGTTGTATAATAATAATTAATTCGGTGCATTTTTTAAATAATAGATACGTATAGCTATGTACGAATTTATTATTTTTAATTACTATATTATGGGAAAAAAAAATTCACGGACAAAATTCAACACGATTCTCTCGTCCACCATAAATTTAATGGAGGAATATAATTACACTACATAAAACAGTTATTAGCCTTCGTGCAACTATACGTTGAGATAAAATGAATGAATATACTGCAGCTATTATGTACGAGGCTATATTAGTATTACTATAATTTTCAAAAATCGTTTGAAAGGTTTTATGAAAATTATTCGTTGTTCGAAGGTTTAAAACAATCGAATAATCGTGGTATATTACATATTTACAGGTTATAATAATTTAAATGATTTGACATAGTCGAAGTATATTTATGTATATATATATATATATATAGAAAATTATAAATCTGAATTATTATTTTTATCGTATTGATGAAATAAAAACCACTCTTTCAAACTTTAAACCTATTTAGTTTGATAATGTATGAAAAAAGTACCAATGAACTTATAATATATTAATCATTGTATTAACACTATTTTTTATAAATTCTTTCAAAGCAAAAAAATATACATATTTAAACATTTAAAATAATAATATCAATAAAACAAACTTGTTAACCTGATTTAAACAGAGTAATATATAAAAACATATTATTTTAAACGTTTAATTTAATAGAATAAATTATTTTTTAGTTCATCATAATGTAATATCGTAGATACTTATGATGAATATTTAAGATAGTATGATGAAGGTAAAAATGTTTCACTGATACCTATACCTACTCTGTAAAATACCGGTCATAACAAAGAACTTGAGTTTTAAATGGACTAATTAAAAACATCGTGTCACAAATGATTAATAATTTCGCCATTGTTAAAAAATAAGATAAAAATATTTGGTATTACGATAAGTAACAATGAACCTGTAATGTGTATATTTAATTACGTTCAAACGTGTATAATATAGGTATCAAGAAGGAACCAAAAATTATTCTAGGAGGGCTACCGAGTTATTATATAATATATAACCAATTACCCCGTCCAATTATAAAAATGTCTATTGTATAATATTGAAAAATATATATTTTAAAATGTTTTAATTATTTTTCTAAAATTATTTTTGATTTGTAAACATTTTTTTGAGTAAAATATATTTAAATATTATTCAATTAATATCAGATATTGGAACATTCAAAATTTTTCGGTTCCGTTTCCGGTTTTAAAAAAATAATATTTTAAGGTTTTTACTTCTATTCCGGTTATACAGTTTCGGAACACTGTTCTTTCTCATTTGGTTCAAACTCCTAAGTTTCAGATTTTTATACATTTTAAAATCAACTTATATACTCGTATAATCGTATTATAGGACCTCTTAAACACAGTGAATGTGTTACACCGTATTGAAAAATAAAATAATAATTCTTAATAACGTGATTTTTAACTTTTTAACTAGTCAATGCTAAAAATCACTGAATGGTAAAAGCCATAACATTGTATTTTTAAAATAAATATTTGATTAGTGAAATCGCGTGGGGACGGATAATGAGGATAAATCCACTCCCCCGTGCGTGCATTTTATTTCTATAAAAATTTCATCTTCTTTTACGGTTCATACAGGATCCTTACATGCCTCCATTACTTTCTTCTTTTCAGTTTTCACTTATTTTCATACTCAATTTAATATATTTACATCCATATAATATTTACTAGAGGATTTTTCGGGATATTTTTGTCATAACCTTTTTCAATTATTGACCTATAAACATGACCGGCTGTTCGCTTGAGTATGATTTGAATGCATACGGTCTTATAATCTTTATATTTGGGTTTACGATAAATTCGTTGCACTTCTCGGTCTATTAATTTCACGAATACTCTTAGAAAATCGGAATACATTAAACATATATCCACGTAGGTACTTGTCATTTGGATATTACAATTATTATTTATCTCCGTCTCGATTTACCGTGAACCGTACTGTGTATAATACCATATTATACGCGTTCCAATGACAATCGTCACAAAAGGCTCGAGGGTACAGGAGATCTTTGGACCATCCATAGCCGACGGTTACTTATCGGACATTTAGGGCGACCGCACACTGGTAAAACAAAATTGACTGAAAGAATTGATGAAATGTTTAATCATTTTGATTTTATTTATAAGAAAGCATTATGATCGCCTACCAGATAAGGCCATATAGTTTAGTCACACATTAGTCACAAATTAGTCTAATCAAAGTAAAACCAGTGGTCAAAATGTCATCCGACGTGAAGAACATTGCTATTCCTATTTTATGGTTTCTTTAAAGAAAAATTGAACAGGAAGAAAATAAAAAGAAACTTTGAGTTCATACTTTGAACTTGAAACGAACTGAAAATAATACAATTAAATATTATATTCATGAACATTTTTATCCGATATTTTTGTCCATAATTGTTCCTATACGTTTGTGTTGCTATAATTTTTGTTTGTGCAATCATAATTATGATTAACTGACTCTCTTGTACTAATGATATTAAATTTTCGAGGTTGATTTCATACTCAATTTTATAATCCTATATATATATTTATAATTAATATAAATAGATAATTTTTGGCGAAATTTCGTTATAATTGTTCAGCGACTGCTTGATTATGACTTATCAAAATAGCGTATGTCCTATTCCAATAAAGCATCATTACTCATGACTAAAGGCAAAAATGTTTTGTTTTATCTGCGCTTTATCAGTGTGCGGTCAGCCTTAAACAACTATACCGAAACACGCGATTTTGTTGTTTTGTTTTGTTTTTTTTTTTTATATATATATATATATATATATATAATTCCCTGGCGAAATAACATGGTATGCCAGCAACACGAACGAATTTGAGAACGATACGAGTTGTCATGGAATAAAATATGATTTATCAATTATGCCAAGAAATTCTGACGTCACTCGGTCTTATCTACAGTATTTTCAAACAGTAATATAAGGCGTGTTTTCGCGATTAGCCAGGTCATGTTATTTTTTCTTATCTATAACCAAACATAATAACCACTAGATATTTTGATCGGTTATAATTTATTATAAGCAAAACTGATTGTTTATAAAATTCAGTAACCAAAATACATTTGGTTAATACGCGAAAGCACGACTATATAAACGGGTTTAATGTGTACGACAGGGTTGAACGTGATATTTAATGGCAATAAATAGCAAAAAAAACGATAGTATTATCGTAGATAGAACTCATGGTTGCTGGCACGCCGTATGTTAATTTCGGCACGGATAGTTGGACTTCGGTCGTTTCGTTATCACAATGTGTCCTGCGTTCAACGTTTACGTTTCCGTTGCAGGCGTTCCAGTGCCGACCAAACGTTTGTGGGCGGTAATAAACATGGGGCGGAAGCTGTGCGACACGACCGATCTGGACAACCTCATCTCGCCGATATACGCACTGACCACGGCCGGTGCCGGCGCTGGTTGGATGGGCTACAAAGCCGTGCCGGTGGACGACGACGAGCCCAAGCCCCGGACCACCATGTTCCTGATCGACATCGGTCTCAGCGCCAGGACCATGGACGCCATGCTGCACATACTCATCATATGTCTAGTTCTGTTCATTGTCGTCAACTGTATGTGTAAATTCGTATGGTTGTTCTTGAAATAATAACCCTAAGTCCATATTTATTTGTATATAGTAGAATTTTACGTTTTTTTTTATTATTATTATTATTTATTCATTTTTTTTTTTTTTTTTTTAATTTAAATTTAAATTCTTATTCCCATCGTGTATAGGTAATGCGTGCACGTTTGTTTGTTTTGTTTTTGTCCATACAGACCGGTACCTAATATAAGTTAGGTATCGACGACGCGGTTATAACCATTTCATCCTCCGCGATTAGTGTACACGGTGACGGCCACGATCAAGTCATAATAATATTACGTAGGCGTATAGTCATTCTGCAGAGATCATCGCGAACGAATAACAATTCGGTACATAAGTATGTAAACATTTCGTATTCACGCGAGAATCATAATATATATTATCATATAGAGTGCCGGATCTCGAAGAAAAATCTAGTGTTTATCATTATAGCACTAGGATTACAAACAATTTGTATTAATATTATAATATTTTATTATTGTATGTTTGAAAAAATGTGTGTGTGTATGTGTTTTTTTTTATTATTATTATTATTATTATTTTATTTATACATACTTGTAACAAGTGGCGATCGTTATCTATTAGCAAATAAAAAATCGCCTTTTATATTGTCTAGGTGATTTGACCAAGCGTTGTTATCTCATGTATTGTTATCTTAAAGAAGATCATTTTAAGAACCATTTTTTTTTTTTTTTATATATATATATATTAATACAAAATTTTCAAAACCACTGTTACAAAAAATATGAAAATAATATAAAAACTAAATGACAATATTACCGTGTTACTTATTTGAATTCCTTAATCAGTAATTACAAGTTACAACTACGTGGGTTTGAAACAATACACATAATACGTATATAAGAATATTCTTCTTCTTTTCGTGCATCTCACATAAGCACAGAACATAACAAAAATGTTACTTAGAGTCCTAAAATGAATGTGTTGTACCAGAAATTTTTATACCTGAATTTATGTTCAAAATCCTCGTGTGCACCCGTAATATTATAAACGATATGTCATAACTTGTTCGTTATGTTATTTGTTTACGTTTCCCATGTTCGGCCTATTAAAGTGCCATTATCACGACGGCAAAATAATCGTTATCTTATAAACTTGTTTGACATCACAGAATCATGTGATTAAAATGGAAGGCATATTGATAGCCTACTATATATTTGAAGGCCATAGAATCGTTCCTTTCGAGAACAATATAATTTGTGGAATTTATGTTATAAGTGAGGTCAGGCATCTGGCAGGTCTTATTTTCGTCCTTCACATATCTCAAATTCATAACCATATTTCCATTTTCTCTACATACTATATTATTAATCCTTAAAAGTCTCTAACTAATTTTTCTTTATCTTGCCCTGTCTGACATATCAATATTTAACTCCTTTATCTTTATAACTATTCATTTTTCCTTTCTTTTCTATCTACACATATAAACTAACTCGCTCATGTTTCTACCTGTCGACTGAACTCTCGAATCACTTTTTATATGTAAATTTCTAATTATTAATCCCATACATGCCAATTACCTTTATTTTTATTCAATGCCCAATACTCAGTTTCAATCAAGTTACAAAATAGCCTTAGGTACTGTAGTTTTATAGAACTTTCCTTTTACACCTTATCCTAGTCTACATATTTTCTAAAATTTCTCTATACCTCTTAAAATACTGAATCTAAATACCTACATTTTTCAATTCCCTTGACGCTTATTCACTATTTGTAGTAAACATCAAAAAATTGTCTGGTTTGAGACACCTTACAAGTATAATAATGTGTACAGATAAATATTCGATTATTGTGTTTCCCATAGGTATGGGTGATATCTTTATTCGATAACCTCGATATCCAATCTTAGAATCAAGTATCAGAATCAATATTTTATTGGTATCGATTTCAATACTTAAAGTAACAATAAAAATAGTGTTAAAATAATGGTTATTATTTTCCCTCTGAGTATATTTGATATGATCGTTTTTATTTTTCAAAAGGCCAGATATCCAAATAAGATGATAAAAGAGTATCAAGATAAAAACAATTAGTGTCACTTATTCCTAATTTCTAATTTTTAAAGGTTTGAATGAGATTAAAAATATTATTAGTACAATAATTTTGTAGATAATATCTGTCGATTAAACATCAAAATACTTTTGGTAAAACCAAGATTTTAATCAATAAATACATTTTAAAAAATTTACATCAGGTTTAATATAATATTCATTTTTTTTTTTTTTTTTTGTATCACTATCTAAATTAATTTGATGATTAAATAACGTTTCACTACATCTTAAAAGTAATTTACAATTAGTCCCAATTAATCTATTACCTTTATTTTTTTTTTCAAAAAAGCAAGTATTTTTTCGTCGATTATGGCTTCCAGAATGATCGTAAACGATTAATATTTGGTGACAAATTAATGAAGAGAATAGTTTATTTTTATTTTTTTATACTTAGTATATAAATCCGGTAAGTAATTTAAAAATTAATTAATAATATTCAACGTTTTGTACAGATATACAATATTAAACAAAAATGGTTTTAACAAACATCTCTACTATACTTACGTTTCCAGGTTTCCTACTTATAGTCAAGTTATTGCATCCTTGAATAATACAATTTTAATGTACGTAATGTTTACATGTATTAAATTGTGTATTATTGCATTAGAAATAATGACTATATAGTATATATATATATAAAGAAGAAGATGAGATTTTGGATTTTTTTTTTTTTTTTTTTTTTAATGGCCATGGCCTTGTATTATGCGATTTAATCGTTAAATGAATATTTGCCTATTTCTCAAAAAATCAAAAATTGCTTGTTTAATGTCATCAGCTCTACAATCATGCACCATATTCTTGCGAAATGAGAAACGTTTACCTACATGCATTGATACAACTAAATAATTTATTTGTCACACGATAATAATACCTGATAAGTAGGTAAATTGCATGTCCGACCAAGTGCAATTTTTTATAACATAAACATACATTGTATATTATTATACGAAAATCAAGAATTCTTCGAATTTAATAAAGACCTTGTTGTGAAATTCGTGAAAAGGACGTAGTAAGTCACGCACTCGCATAGTTATTAATTGGTACTGTTAAAACATATTAATACTATATGTCGCACAAATCACGCAACATAGTCGGTTGAGATGTTTTTTTACCAAAATTATATTAATAAAACAGTAAAGCTATATTTTAGAAAAACAATTTCATAAATACCAAGTTTAATATTTTGTCGTAAGAGTTAATAAAATAATTAATAGGACGCCACACATACGTTAAAATATTTAACAATATTTACACATTATATATCTTAAAATGAATTTAAAAATAGATCTGTGTGAGGACCACTTTTTATTGTTGTGTAATCGCGGTCTTTGTTAACAAAACTGTTTTACGAAAAAAAATTGGTCTCGGGCTGTACTTGTAATTAAAAAACAAAATCTTAACACAATATTGTAGACAAAAACATCTGTATTCTACCATTATCTAATTGATATTGTTCCATCTGTAAATATCTCACAAATAAATGGTTTTTACAAAAATAAAAACTTTTTAAGATTTTTTTTTTTCAAGACGAAAATAAAAAACGGATAAATTCGTCAACAATATTATATCAAAATTTGGTTTCTGAATTACAATTACAGTCTGAGAACAATTTTTTCTCGCAATACGGTTTTTTTTTCGATAAAATAAAGCTTAATCAGTGTTTAATCAATGGAAGGAACGCGTTCAAAGGTACTCATTAAATTATCCGCAATGCATCAGGAAATTCTTTTTTTTTTTGTATAAAGGAGCCCATTGGAACTTCCTTCATTTTTAAGAGGAACATGAATGCTCTTTTCACTCCTTTCCTTTCGTTCATTTTTCTTAAATATAATCTAATGAATTTGGAGAATATGACAAAAAAAGTTTTTAGAATTTATGACAGAAGTCTTCTTTTGGAATTATTCATTCATCATTGAGCTATAAGTATAACTAAATATGTATGCGATGATATTTATGAATATGTAAAATCTGGGTCATTTTTCAATGAAAAATAAAATCCCCAGTGAAACGTATTTTTGTTTTTTCCGGGTAAGTAAATGCAACAATATAAATTTTTGTATCAATATATAAATATATACATTCAAAATTATCTAATGTTATCAATAAATAATTATCTTAGTATTATCATATAGATTATGTATACATAATCTATGGTATTATATAGTATCGTCCAACGTTATATTTTAATTAATAATTGGTATACCATTTACCGACTTACCATCATGATGTTTACGTATTAATTTAACTTATTAATTTAAATGTTTATCAGTAGGCTTTGAGTGTTGTTCGGTAAGTCTCAGAACCGCCTAAATACTTCCATACCGGTATTAATTATAATTAAAAGCATTTAATTCCCATTTTTTTACAACTATCTATGTTAGGTTTTTATAATATTACAGTTTGTAAGTCTCACTATCAAACAATGTTTGTAAATATATAGTAGTTTAATGAAAGTTACCCACTGGTACGTATGAGTCTCGAGAATAAAAAAAGACTAGAAAACTAGCTCGTTGCACAAAACAAAGTAGGTTGCAACTCAAGTTAAAAGTACATCTGATTTATAATAAAAATATTTTTTTATTTTATCACTGAATATTATTACAAAAAATGTAAATGATCAAGGAACGAAAAATGTTTCTTTGATAGGAACGAGGACAGGAACTATATAGTTCCATTTTTAAACACCGAAACAGGAACAGAACTTAATTTCTTTTTAACAAGATACTTTCCAAGCATAGATATTAATTTATATATAATATGTTCGTACTTAATACGTCTAAAAAACACATTTAAATCATTACTCAATGCACAAATATCCTACTTAAATCAATGTATAAATTTAATTTTAGTTCTGATTTGAGAGTTTTCATTTGAAAGTTTTAAATTTCATAAAATAAACAATACCTTTGGGAAATTTTCAAAAAAATAATAATAATACGTTTTCGATCATTTTAGTACAACTCAAATACTGGCATGACTTTTAGGATAACAATGAGTCTGTAGAACTTTAAATATACTTATATTTTTCGTAAATAATGAATATGGAATATAAAATAAGGGCTTTTATTTTTTATGAGACAAAGACGTATTTACATTTTGTATGTATTATGAAAGTTTTTCCTCTACAACATTCACATTTGTGAAACAAATGTGAACTTATTATGAATATAACATATTATTATGATAATGAACATCGTACTGAGTGGCATCTTTATTGGTCTATAGTTCCTTTGAATTCTCAAATTTAACAAGTGTCACTTTAGGTAATGTTAATCACCTCTCCTAGACATCCAGTGGTATGAAATAATAAAGGATGCTTCTGATTAAATCATTTAATTAATAATTATATTCTTGATGATTTAAATGCTAAATTAATTAAGCCATACCTATCTATACCAAGACTATGCTTTTATTACATTTCCAATACAGATGAAATAAATGAAAATTACAAATTTTATTGATTTTTTAATATAATTTTTTTAAAAACACAAAGAGAAGCAATTTTGTATTACCTATCTTAAAAAGTAATTGAAGAGATTAAAAATTTAAGAAAAATTGTGAAACTTGTAAAAATTTAAACTTGCAAAATACATTAGAATTCTGGACATTTTTAAAATACTATAGACTATATTATAATTTTTAAATATACTTTATACAAATTATGTAATATTGTAACAATCAGTACTCAGTCACTATCTATACAGAAATTTGTAAGTTTGAGTAAGTTTAAGTTTTATTTTTATTTTTATTGATATTTACTCTATCAAAATGTTTTGGATCCGACCCTGACAGTATCCATTGTTTTCAGTTTCTCTTGATAAAATCAGTGCATTGAAAATATATAAAAAAAAAAAGTCTAGGATTTTTTCTTTTTTATATTGATATCGAAATAATTGCGACGTCATCATTTGAAAAGTCAGCAGACAACAAAAAAAAAAACTGACAAGGATATATCCAAAAAAAAAACGCAAAAAAATATAATTGCAACTTGTTTCTACTAAACCCCTCGTTATGGTTTTGTCACAATGTCATATTCTGTTATATTAAAAGAATATGATTTATTAAGTCTTTTTAAATTATTCAAAAATAAATACTGGAATATCAATATTTAAATAATTTTAAAATATGATACGTATCTGATATTCTAAATGAATTTTTTAAGTATATTTATGTAGTGTACACAAAAAATGATTTTTATAATATCTAAATACTTGAATATAAATTTTTATTAAAAAAAATCCATTTTAACATAATTTACATCTAGTTAGAATATATTTATACAAATATAATTATTTATTTATTTTATATAAAATATTTTATAGTTATAAATATGTCAATTATAGTTTGAAAGCATAATATTGTTATGGTAACGAATAATATAAAGTGCGATTATACTTTTTCAGAAGTATGAAGAAAATATTTTGAATAATTTTTAACACTTTTTAAACGTATTTCTCACAAAACTGGATTTGTCATTCTTCGACTAATTTCAAATTATTTTCAAGGAATATTTAAAAGTTAATTTTAGATGGGTCAAAAAATTATAATAGTATGTTGAAATAGAATACCTAACTATTAATTTCTGTAATGTTGTAATTTTTACTTGTATGTCTTTATAAATAGTTCTAAAAATCACATCTTATATCTAACACAATTGCAATACTTATACATTATATTCAAAATTTAATGAATAAATAATGTATATGGTGATCTAAATAAATACATAACTATTCGTTTTTGAAAAAGGGAAAATATATTTAAACTATGATAAAGATAGTAATAAACATAAAATTAAAATAAAAAAGATAATAGAAAATAATAATTTAACATAAGAATATCATCGGTAATTTTTTCGGTACTTTTTTTTTTGGATATATATACATTAAATCTGCAGTTTGTCGTAATAGTCATTTTTATAGACATAATTTAAAGGTTTTGTAGTTTAGATAGCGCAATTCTAAATGAGCTCCATTAAATATAAATGGCCTAACAAAAGAAAATGTAGTTTGAGTGGTAATTTTTGTGTATCATGGGAACAATAATATTATTCAATTTCTATCGGGTATTAAAGTTATAATTTAATGTTTTACTTCATTTCTTTTAATTATAAGTATAAATAATACTAATTAAAAAAAAAAAAAATGGTTTTTATATAAAAAGGAAAATCATAAATTTCAGAAATTAAAATATCAAAAATCTATTTCCATAATATCCTAAAAAACAAGCTGATCAACTTAATTTCTAATAATGTTTCTTTTTAGAAAATTAACTTTAAATAATTGAAAGTATAAATAATTTAGTAATTCTTTTAGCTTTTATAGATCCAAGGCACTAAAAAAAATGCATTTCCAAATTAAAATCTCAAAATTATTATTTAATTTTTTAAATTTTAAACTAAAAAAAATCTTCCAAAGTTAAAATTAATCAATTTGTTTTGATTTTTAATAGACAATTATTGTGTCTAAAATTAAGCTAATTTTTACATGTGTAGTTGTTAGTAAAGGAAATTTAGACATTTTTAAGAGTAGGTTGAGGTTTTAATTCATTTTGCACCCACTATCCACTTACCACATTTATTGCGGACTCCAATATTCTTAATGTATAATAAAATATGGTTATAATAAATTAGATTAATACTTATGAAATATATACTTCTATCTAAACAAAATACGTTAAAATAATAAAATAAAACCCAAAGATGATTAAAAAAAAAAAAAAATTTGGTATTGAAATTCATATATATGACAATTTTTTCTTCTGATGTATATGCAATAATAATTATTAATGTTTTGTATTCATTTATTTATTTATTTTTTGTAATGCAAAATGAAAAAAATAATCTGAACTCTTATTTTTGGACGTAAATAATTTCTACTTCATCAAACTCACATAAAATATCTCAAGTAATCAGTAACTACTTCTTCACTTCGTCAATATTGTCACTGTTGGGTACTACAATATTTTATTATTTAATATTTCAATGCCAATATTATTGAATAAACTTGTGTTTCTGTTTTTCTGAAATCAAAATCATTCAAGTAAAATATGTTTCCTAAATATTTTGGACTGAACAGCTCATCCTGAATTTTGTATTCAAGCACAGTAACTATCGACGTGTTTTGTGTATAGTTTTACCGTGATTCTCTTGTATTTGTTTCGGCTTATGGTTTACGGGTAAATGAAATTCTCTGAACGATTCAATATAATATTATACGCACATAATATAAAAATGATTATTTAATGTGCAATAAAACCATTATTGAGTCAAATAACGTTTTTTACTTTATGCGATTTCATTGGAGAACAAAAAATTAGAACTCCACCGTCTCCTCAAAATACGATCAAAAGCCAAAATATTCTATAGTCCATAATTTTTAACTACTTTCTACTCCTGAATCCCGCTCGTTTGATTCGTTTGAACTGTCTCGGAGAATGTAATCTCACACAATTACTTTTTCTTTTATCCTCAAAACGGAATTCGTTTATTTGAACAATGACGTCGAGACCTCCCTTTTTTAAAACCAATTTATAGGTTAGTACTGCCCTTGACGTTTCGTTATCAATCATATAATAAAAATATTTAAAGCTATTGAAATCTAGTTCAGTGATGATCGAGTAAAAAACTTTTAAAACAAGTAAGTACCAGCTACTACTTTTTTTTAAAGGACACATTTTCATTAATACATTTAAAATCACCAGACGAATTATCGTTAAAATACCAAATATACCTCAAGAATAATAAAATATCATTGAAAAATACAAACATATTAACAATTATGTTTCCATTTTTTTAAATTAATAGTAATTAGTTATATTACAGATTTTAATAATTAAACTAATATTGGTTTTTAAATACAATATCTTATATTTCATTTTTTTTTTTTTTATTTGTTACCTAATTATACGTTAGGATAGCTAAAATAAATAGTGCTATTTTCTGAAAATTGAATAAATACAATTATGATAACTGATTTTTAAGAATATTTTTTAATTTTTTTTACTGGTAACAATTAATTGTACCAATACAGGATTGTCAATTGTTAATTGTACGCAATGATTACTCAGCATCATTTTTAAACATTTATTTATTTTATACCGCACCAAAATATGACATTGGCGTCTGTTATCGTCATATTGGCCATGCCTTGCATTGGCGTTTATGTTGATTGTAAAATTAAAATTAACTGCGTCTTGAAGTACTTATTGAGAATATATCTGCGAAACTTACTAAAACGTGACGGTTTTCTATGTCTAGACCTATAATATATTTTTAAGTATCGGATTATCTGACTTGTAAACGTTTAAACAGTGCACATAACGGATTAGGGTACTTACACGTTAATATTTAAATATTATTAGATAAATATTTAATGGCCAATTCAAATATAACGCAATTAATATATCATAGACATGTATTTCTTAAAACTCTAAATATTTGACATTTTGTATTGTATACATATCGTGATCGGGTTTTGACATATAACAGTATATAATACGTTTTTCTCATACTCGTATTGTGAAAAGCAGTGGAAAAGAAAGACTTAGTAGGCAGTCAAGAAGATTGTGGTACGTACAATTTACAAAGCAAAATTTATATGTTGTACGAACGACCGGTACATAACGGGTTAGTTTCAGAATCAACATAAATTGACTGTAAAAGAGCAAATAGCTTCTTCAATCGAAAGACTTTCGAAACTACTTGAACGAAAAACGGTAGAAAACGTCCCGGAGAAGAATCGGAAAAAATCTACCGTGAGAGGGACAACGATAATGATTAGGAATTAAAATATGTTTTCCGTTTATTGTTTGAAACTAAAACTACGAAAATTAC
The DNA here is from genome assembly GCA_025469235.1 of Pemphigus obesinymphae. Classification (NCBI taxonomy): domain Eukaryota; kingdom Metazoa; phylum Arthropoda; class Insecta; order Hemiptera; family Aphididae; genus Pemphigus; species Pemphigus obesinymphae. The sequence goes on along the minus strand of JAIPRL010004637.1, from coordinate 15,278 downwards.
TCGTGTTTTTCGGCGCGAAAAATGTACATTGTTCAGTTACCACGTCCTGTCAAAAAACGCCCTAGAGCTAGCTAGTATTAGCCGTACATATAATTATATACTAGCTTTAATATACATATAGAGTTGACAAGGTAGAAGAACAGGCGCCTGCATCGACAATATTATTGTCCGTCGAACGGATACGGACAAAAAGTCGTATGGATAACGGGTTTCTAGACATTTGCAAATCGTGTACTTTGAAACATATTGAAAATTTTCCGTTTAGCGTTATATTTTTATGTCCACGAAAAGTGTCTTGCGCACAAATAGATTACCAGTGTACTGTTCAAGATGGACACTGTGAAAGCGAGTATGGGCATATTCACTTTAATACGAGTGCTTATGAGAGTAATTCTCCCGAATCGAGTAAGAAGTTGGCAAGTATTATTACCACATAAAATACCAGAAACTCCGGAGAGTAGGTATCGACCATTGCCAACGATGATTTAAATTTAAAAACTTAAAAATGAAAATCCTACACCTGAAACAACAATTTTGATTGCAAAATTTGAAGAAGAAACACCATAATTTTTTAACACAGCCGTGCATCTGAAAAAGTGGTCTGTTTTATTTGATAAGTATGAAGTGTTTGACTGGATGACGCTATCTGAAACCCCAGAATGGGAAAAAATTAAAAACGCTATTTTATATCTCAATAATGGTGTGGAGACATTGAGCGATATGCTCTTTGAGCAATATATATATATATGTACCTTAAGAACATTTTAGAAGTTAAACTTGCTTTGGACTGAAAATCATGAAAGAAAATGCCAACTGTTGAAATTATGTAAGTATTTGTTTGCAATCCCTGCACACAGTGCCACAGTGGAAAGAGTTTTTTCGTTAATGTCGGCCCGGTGGGACTGATGAACGAAATTGCCTGCTCCTAGAGACTATGGAGTCCATTTTACGATGTCAAGTTAATTATATGCGCAGAGTTCTACAAAATGTGTGTTAAAGGGGAAAAAGAACTGTTGAAAAAAGCAAAATCTTCTGAAAAGTATGGCCATCCAAATACTCCTGCAACAAATTAAAAACATTTTTTTTTTTTTTTTTGTACGTGACCTTAATAAATAAACAAATAATTTATCTATAATAAAGAACTCTAGTTTTTATTTTAAAATTAAGTATTTTTATGCAATCCATCGTAGAATACCTAGAACGTCCCGATGAGATCCAAATATAGACAAATATGGCAATACTGTGTTCCGACGATCAAATAACGGTGACACCGACGGCACCCCGACCGAGTCCAGAGTGGATTCGTGTCGGGTTCGCCGCACGACCGTGATCGTTGTCGAGCCCGTACGGCCGACACCGCAGTGAACCGACCGACCGTCGGCCGATTCCCGCGATTTTCCGTCCCATACAATATCGTATACCTGTTGCGTTTCCTACGACGACCCGGTCTCGGACGTTAATAACGTCATAACGGTTCTCGAGAGAAGTCCCGCCCAGGCATCATTAACGCCACGGCGGACGTCTACGGTTTACTGCGGGGGCATTGCACGACTTGTCGTCCTACGGCTTTGTTCGTCACAATTGGGAATTACAATAGGATTCGTCGAGCATATATTCTCTTATAACATAATACGCCTGCAAGATCAACCGCAAAAGAAATCGGATAATATAATATAATATAGTTAAGAATAATCCGTATGTTGTATGCCGAAGTCAAAAGTAAAGGGGATAAAGCCTCTTATTAGCGTATCGCTAACATAATTTATGTAAACCCCGTCGTTATTTTTCTTCACAATAAACGATGGGGCTGGGGGGGGGGGTAAAATTACTGTCGGCCGGAATCCACAACGCCCCCCCCCCAGCCCACA
>JAIPRL010004637.1:0-13400 GCA_025469235.1 Pemphigus obesinymphae | reverse complement strand
ATAAACGATGGGGCTGGGGGGGGGGGGGTAAAATGACTGACGTCCGTATTCCACACCGCCCCACCCCCAGCCACGATTCAAATGTAAAAAAATCCCCTTTTAGGATTTTAAATCTAAAATTTCTATAAATAGCCCAAAATTGCCAAAATTTACAAATCGTTTAATAAACGTGAATATATTAGGTACTAAATTCAATATTCCATGTAAATTTCAAGTTTATAAATCATTTTTTTTTAAATTTTTTTTAAATTTTTTTTTTTTTTTTGAAATTACGAAGAAATTAAAAATCTTGATTTTGCTGAAATCGTATTTTTGCCGTTTTCTCGGTAGTTTTTCCTTACGCATTAAAAAAACTATTAAGAATATCGAAAAATGACCTCTTAAAAGTACCAAATAAATTAAATTCTTTACCGGAAACCGGGCAAGCATGTAAAGATCGGAGCACTTATTCTGGTTGTAAATTTGTTAACAGAGAAAAAAAAACATCATTGTAAAACGCTCCGCTCAGAGTCTAAAATGACAGTGTTATAATAATTTGAATATTCTTCTACCTGTGAATAGTTCAGTAATACTCGGTTATTTTTTTAAAACATGGTTTAAATAAAATTGCTTAACACAAATCATATGAACATACGTGAAACTAATTTGCATTAGATCATTTTTAACTGCACAAATTGTTTTTATAAAATATTATGTACTTAAAATAAACAGAATTATAATTCAACAAAACTGTACTGAATAGTTGAATGGTTTCTAGAGGTATTAATAATAATGACATAATCACGATAATCGAAAGTTTAACCTTGTGTAATAATAGTATTATTATTATAAGGAAATTAATCATGATAATCAAACCTTTACGATTAATTATTAGTAAATACATAATAGTATATATACATAGTTAACCTAAATAAAACTAAAAATAATTCTAATATTTCAAAATTGTTGATTATAATAATTTTAAAACATATATAGAAGCATAGTCAATAGTCAATAAATTAAATACCTAAATAATTTATATTATAATTTATATTACTGTATGTAATACTAAAAGATGTACCTATATATTTATTCTAAAACCAATAAAATATTTAGAGAAGGACTCTGAGAGTAAAAATTTTAGTTATTTATGAATTTTCGAAAAAAAAAATGTTTTATCAAAGTATAAATCCAGTTTTTCTAAAATTTAGACCATATATTTTATTTTATTTTGAAAAAATCAGCCTAAACCTATCTAATTTTGAATTTTAAAAATATATTTTTCCTGCGATATGGCGTTCAACTTGCAGGGTATAATTCTTGATGAAAAATATTAAATATTATTTTTAAGTACTATAATGTATTTAAACGGATGAACTACTAAATATAAAAATTTGTATTACAACATACAAATTTTGAAACCTAAAATAAAAAACCTACTTTTAACAACATTAGTAAACTATTTTCATACAACAATATCGTAACTAATTAAATATATATCTAAAATAAATTTTAGTTTATAAAGAGCTTAAAATTCAATAAAAAATGTCAACATTAAGTCTCTCATATACTAACATATGTTGTTCCAATTGCTCATATACTTTTCTCTCACTCGTGTACATCATTTTTAAAAAAAAAATGTATTATGAGAAAATTTAGTTTAAATTAAAAAAAAATAATATGTAATAGGTAATAGTATCTACGAGACACGAAAACTAATCAACTTCAAGTTCAAATTTCACTTCAAAACTTTATGTGTTAATATTTTCTAACCTCTAATAAATAAAACAAAAAAACACTTTTACTCCAGGATATCTCCTCAATATTATTGAATAATAATTAGGTACATAAACATTATCTATAGAATATAATACCTTCATTATAATATACAAAGATAAAATTCTTTAATTACTGACAAATATCAGAAAATTGCTCAATTTCCAAAATTTTGATCGATTACTAATAAATGTTAAATTATTAAAAATATATTATACGATAACAAAAATTAATGAATAATTATTGTTATTAATTATAAACATTTTTTTAATGTATTTAATCCTACAAAAATTTTATGAGAATATAATATAAATAGGTGTAATAAACAAACCGATTAATAACCAACATTTGTAATTGGCCCAAACCCAATGTTTTATAATCAGTTGAATTCATTATTTTCGTTCTTATATCTGATTTTTTTTCAAAATCTTTTTTAAATACAATATTATTATCATTTTAAGTGTTAATAATGATATAAATCCAATCGTAGGTATATGTTAATTTATATAAAAAATATAATACAAAAAATAAAAATCGTTAAATATTGTGTAGATTGAATTTTAAAATCTCCTTGGTAAGTAAAATACTATTAAAATGTACTAATACTTTAAATATTATATTAATATATTATGAAGTATAGACGTTATATGTTTGATATTTATTGGGTACTGTAGAGACAATTTAAGGTTAAACTTTAAGAAATATTTTAATTTAAAAATTGAAAAATGTTTGAATACTTATTAATTCAATTATTTATTTATTTATTTATTTATTTATATATAAACAGGCATGCTCAATTCTCAAAATATACAAATAAAAATAAATAAAAGAAGATAAATAAAGATGTAAAAATATTTATATTACTTGTAAGTAGGTATATATACACAAATATAACAAATTACATAGTATTCTATATTTAAGTTGAAAAAAAATGTACTGAAATGATAATATAAAAACAAAACAACAAAAAAAAAGTTATGCAAGAGAAAAGATATACTTTATAAAGATCACCAATCACGTGATTTTTGAATTCCACAAGGGACTCATTATAATATAAATAGTTCATATCAATAAAAGGAATCAAAAATAGCCACGCGAAATTTAAAAGGACAAGAACAACATGAAAATTTAATTTAGAAAGGAGTGTAGGTAAGTCTATTACCATTAAAAACAAGTGTTTTAGGAGGAGAGTACCACCAACATAAGAATAGGTCCAACCTTATCAGTATCAGAAAAATGCGGTGAGAATTAGATTTTTACATATAATATGTTCACAGATTCAGTAAATTAAAATGTCTGTGTCCATGTGTAAATATCATTTTATTTCTCTTTTTCTGTATTAAAGACTAAGCCTTGTCGTATCGAAAATCGACTTCCATTCTTCTCTCTTTAATTCCAGAGTCTTTTCATATGTGAATACTAGTTGCGTATAGTCATTTCAACCATCATTTCAATGTCTTCCTCGGTCTTTTTACTATTTCCCCTTAATTTTTCCTTCCATTATGTTGGTTATGAAGGGGTTATGTCTTATTAGGTACCCCATAAGATCTCCACATATCGATCTAACAGTAGAATCATTTAATTTATATAATTTAATTGAAAATATCACATAAGCTTTTCAAAATGTTATCAAAACAGTAAAATATGGAATAAAAAATAAATTATAGAAAATTTAAGAGGAGAAAAATCTAATGAAAAATAAACAGGTACCTAGCTGAAATATAATATATTATATAAGTAGGTACCTTACAAAAAAGCACAGTGTTATTTTACTTTTTAGATTTTGACGATTTTCAAATAGTAATTGATTTGTCTTCTAATCTATAAAAACTATTTATTTATTTTTCATGTTAATATATTGTGATTACATTTATTAGCTATTTTCATTACAAGTCTGTTTTAAATGGTAATGTATGATATGTAATATTAAATTATACCACTAATATATTATATCAATATGTAAGTTGAGAAACATTAAAATCGAATACAGCGAGAAAACATTTTTCAGTTAGTTATTATATATATATATATATATATATATATTGTATTGGTCTTCCCCCTCCCTCAACAATTCAACCAGATTTCCTTTAAATGAGTAAACTATGTAATGATTGTAGCACTCCATCTAATATAATTTTTAGTTATACACTCAAAATATAAAAATATCAAGATTTACGATTGTTACTAAGACGAAAAATGTTATGAAATGTGAAATTATTTTAATTGAAACTAAAGTTTTTTATTTGAGTTTTTAATACATAGATTACTCTTAAAAACGCAAATATAATAATACATTTTTAAATCTGTCAACATTTTTTAGAATGTAAATCATTTTTTTTTAAATTCTTCCAACATTTATCCCAAAAAATTTTATTTTTACGACCAATACATTAACACGGCGTCATTATTTAATTCAAGTAAATAATTAAGTAAGTAAATTCATAAATAATTCAGGTCTATGTAATATCATATTATAAATACCTATTTATTTATTATATAATATATAATATTATAATAATATTTAAAAAATGTTCTTATTCTTTAATGAAGAATACACAATTTTACTAAATTATGTACACTGTAGTACTGTACACGATTGCTTTAATTAAAATACAAGATAACAGTAAATAATTCATTGAACTTTTTAGTGGTTTTCTGACGAGTACAAGTACCTAGTTAATATAAAAATTATGTAGAATTGTTTTTGTTTATATAAAACATTTATAAACAATGATTTATACTTTTTTCTACATAATTGCCACTTGAACATACTATAAGCCATTGGCGTCATTTGGACTGCGCAATACATACCTACATTTGCGTATTTAAAATTAAATATGATAGTAGTTTGACCGGCATCTTAAATTGTTTGGGCCTGTGTAATCGGTAGTGGCTATTGGCTTGCGCTATTCACTCGTCTACTTACAAATTCAAAAAATTATGAATTTTTTACTATTTAAACACATGATAATTCATGTCTACGCCATTAGGTACTGTTATATTGGAAAATAAGTGAGTTAATTTTCTTTTGCTCTATTGAAAATTCCAAACAAGGTTGTGGCTAGTGGGTGGATTTAGGGAGAGTCCCCTCCCCCGTCCTAGAAAAGTAGTAAGTGAAATAAAGTTGAAATCTAGTCAGCCAAAATAGAAACGAAGTGATGATTTCGCTTATTCAAAATTATTTCTTCGCGCCGGGCCCTGTGTGGCCTGCATAAAAACATGCGTATAAAAACAAAATTAAAATGACGCCACTGCCATAAGCAGAATATGTTATAAAGTAAGAGAAATACGTGGATCGCCCCCCCCCCTCACTTGGAATTTGGGTTTTTTAATTTATAGTATGTCGTTTGCATAACAGGCACTGACACCGTATCTAAAAATGTTCCGAGTTTTGATTCCAAAATATTTTTATTTCTTTGAACAAATTTTTCGCTTAACCGTGTTAAGAATACGCTTATTACGTCAAAAAAAAAAAACAATTATTACATGGCACACGGTGAATGTACTCGTAAAACAATATTAATAGGTATTGACCGATTGGTTTCCACATATATTATTTATTTTTATTAATTTTGTATAAAGTGTACACCACGACTTATGCCTCTATTTGTAAAATGTCATTAATATATCTGAAATATGCTTTTATGTATTGATTATTCATTTCTCATAAAAAAAAAACCGTTTACAAAGAACCCAAAACAATCATACAAATGTGCAATTCTTTGTATTGTGATTTGTTAAAACGTGGGAACTATGAGCTTGATTATTACGAAATTCAATAAAAATCACTTATATCCAGCTTGTGTTCTATGTACCTTATATAATTTATAGATTAATATGTCAGACGATCCATAATTTAGAATATATGACGTTTAATAAACTGCTCATAATGAAACAATAATTTTGGGAATACTTATACGTTTTTATCATATTCGAAACAATTTTGATTAATAGTATTTTATTATAATATATATATGTATAATATATATATATATTTATTTTTATCACTATAATATTTATTAATCAAATAATTTATAATATTAGAAATCGGATTTCCATGCACAAACCATAACGTTGTATTAAACGGTGATCGTGCAATAACAGTACTTATTTAATTAATTTTTTATTGGACTAATTATAATATGCAATTGTAAAGTGCATAGAGATCAAGTAACATTATTTCTGAGGTTTATCAAAAATATTTATCAATAGCCATGTTATGAAAAAAAATACTATCTAATTATGCAAAATGTTCATATCATTATTCACGACGGTATGAAACGTATTTCGTACTTATCAGTTATCTAGCACACAATACAATCATCCATAAAAAAAAAATATGCAAATACATACAAATCCGAGCCCTTATAATATTTGCACACTTTTAAAGAGACAACCTTTTTCTTTATTAAAATAAGATCATTTTGTAACTGCTTGATTTAAATAAACTCCTTATCTTTTTTCAAGTTTAATGTTTGGATTATTAATTAGAAATTGACAGGACCGAAGCTTTCCACTAACCCTTATCACGAGTTTTTCAACCGCATATCATTTTTAACATTTATAATTCCCTCTACAACTAGCGATATTGATAGATAATTATCCAGTTATCACTCCATTACAAAATAGTCCTTGTTCCTAAGCTTCTCTTATGATATATAGTTAAGACTCTTATTCAGAAATTGTCCACTGGTAAATCTTCAATATTATAACTGTTATAATAGCCTCTCGAACATATTTAAACATAATCATTTAAATCTAACAGGGCACACTTGCTTTTTAAAGATTTAGGTATGGGGGGCAATTATTATGATATATAAAATCTAGATAGGAAAAATGAAAATTTAACTATTTCCATAAATTTAAATATATTTTAAAATTAATTGAAATTAGTTCTGTGTCAGTACCAATTTTTATTGTTGTAAATTGTTATCAAAATTGATTATCATTGTTTAATAGATACTTAGTTTCATACTTCAAGTATGTTTGCTTTCAAAATGATCGTAGTTCGTTAATATTTGTACTAAATAAAAGAGGAGAACTTTCTTAACTTTTGCTACAAGTTTATTTTTGTAAGTTTTTTACATCTATAATGATTGATCCTTAAAAAAGTCAAGATTTTACAATTTTCAATTGCTTATAAAAAGTACAATATGAACATTAAATAATGAACAAGAATAGCTCTAAATATATCTAGTAAATATTATCAGACATTTATTGATATAAAAATAATTTGTCTGCGATCATTCCAGTTGATATAACACTTGAAATACGGAACTGGGTTTTTACGGGTTATTTCTCTTGGTGTTGGTCTTAAATCTCAACGAAATTTTCAAATTATTTTATTATTCAACGTTGTGGAAATTGTTAGTAGTATTATTGTTTTCTAAACCAAATCTATACCTACCGAAAATCCTGCGTATCATTTCGTGAAATAAATCTTCTTCCGTTATATTCGTAAAGAAATATATTTTAAAACGTACATATTTAATAACTAAAGTGCCCAGAATTCTTTGAGAAGCTCACTTTGTTTTCGAGAATGTCACTCTGCTTTATATATATTCATCGATTATCCGTAAAATGTCACGTCATACGAACTAAAATCTATAATCTACAGCATTCTTCTATCATTTAAAAAAAACTCGATAGTGTCTGTGCATTGTTTTCAGACATAACTTCCTAGATTTTATTACTCAAACTAGCGATATTAGGTCACCAGATCGGGATCAAAATTATCCAACGTTTCGTTAACAGTGGCAAGAGCCGTTTCATTCGCCGTGTTCTATAATACAATACAATACAATACTTTATATTTGTAAAGTCGGGAGACCAGCCAACAAACCAAATACAGCTGACGCTGATAGCAATCGTTTACACGGCACACGCTGTTGTCTGCTCTTGAAGCGGTCTCATCAATCATTTGAATCTTTTGGCATCCTTGTACACTGTTTTGCACGTCTAATTCTAGTTTCATTAATTTTATATAGTATAGTTTAATTTCAAATATATTGTGAAAAATAGAAATGTAGTGGAAACATCTTTTTAACAACGTTATTGCTTATGGTACCAATCAATTTAATCATTTTTGGCAATGAACATACATCAAAAATAATACACAATTTAAACATGATTGATTTTCATTGACGTATACAATTATTATAGGATAATATTATGTGATAATATGACTCTCGAATTTTTCAAATCGCGAATGTTATAACAGTTAATCAATTCGAAAGAGAGTACAATAACGCCTTATCATGTATAGACGCATATTATAGTACGCAGTCTTTACTTTCTACACATGGAATACGGCCAGATGATTCTTTAAATAATCAATTTATTCTTTGTTCGGGTGCTCAACGTAGTTATTTGACTAACAGTGTACACGGAAAAAATATTTCTACACTGACACACGTAAATATTAGAAGTACCTATTCAAAAAGTATTCATACCACGTCTCCTTTGGCACTTCACGACATTTTGGTGGCTCCCAATCAGGGCTGTCCGGAAGAAATATTTATGGAGAGGGGAAGGGGATGTGTCGACAATCGACGAAATAGTCTTCTTCGAAAATGTAAACGTAGAAAGTGAACAACTTTTTTGGTTTTTTGTGTCGCGGCTCCCTTGGCCAACACTCGTGACGCCCACTGGAGCCACGAAGCACCGTTTGAATATTTCTGACCTAAATAATAATATCCTTGTTAAATGAAAACGTTCTCTTCTTCTATAAACTATGTACTCTGGACAGTTTCATATAGATGGGTATTATTTTTAATATCTTCGAAATTGACAAAAAAAAAAAATAAAATAAAAAATAGGAGAAATATAATGAAAATTTTACAATGTGTCTTGTCACGAATTTAATACCTAATGTTTTTTTTTTGGCAAATTACGAAATATATTATAATATATACGATATTGGTAAAATTGAAAGTCAGCCCATTAAAACTATCATAAAAAATGAATATCTTTAAATTGGCTATTTTAAAATCATTTAACTGGTTAAACATAATTAAAAAATTTCCATAAACCCAGGATATAATATGTAGGTACATATAACATTAAATACATTCTCGTGGAAAACTCTGTATAAAAACAGTACCATATGTACGTTCGTACAGACAACACTGACAATAGCATTTATTTATAAAATATAACTACTCATTTATTTTACTATACCTGTCGTGATATTTTTACAGCGACATTTTTATCGCCACATTATTTCTCACAAGCAGACATATATATAGCCGTTTATTGTCAATAACCATATAACACTCAATTTCACAAACGCGTCTTTAATTATGTATTTGTTCTTTTTTATTGTCCATATTTCACAATATAAATACCTGCAGGTTTATAATATAATATTCTACTGGCCAGACGACTAAAAATAAAATACATTAAATAATTTTCTGTCACACGCCGATCAAAATATTTATCTTGACAATAATAATAATTATGTGTCATTGTTTATGATGAATATGATGAAATCATTCAGATACACATATGATAGAAGTTAGTTTATTATCTCTTCGGTTTTAGGGCAGGATAGTGTACTATTATTAATATAAATTTGTAAGTAAACATAAATTGTTGCATTCGAAAGACGATCTTGTGGGAAGATTGGTCTAATATTATAAAAAAAAAAAAAAAACCGAAATTAAAACACTTTTCTCGCCGAATAGAATACTCTTGATGAATGTATTGAAATTTAAAACAATGATTAATAATTTCTTTCAATAATATAATTTTGAGCGAAACTCGGTGTAAACCACCTGTTGAATACGAGTATAGGTACCTATCTATTGTTCATATATACCATCTACAGTCAATTATATATATATATATATTTAACAATCCAGTTAAATCCAGTATTTAGAGAAAACTCTAAACATACTTAGAATAATGTATAATCAACCCTGTAAATAATTTTCCAGTCTTAAAACCTAAAAAAATATCAAAATTTATCATTTCTATAAATAACGCAAAATTTTTAAGACCCATTTAAAATAATTTACCAGATTATAATGGTAATAAAATGCATATTTGATGTCAATTTAATAAAAATAATTATTAAAATCTTCTAAAACAAGGATTAAACTATAACTAAAATCGATTACGCGCATCCATTTAATTCTAATATTCTACTAAAATAATTCCAAAAACGATAATTGGCTATAAAAAAATAAAATTTAACAAACTATTTTCAAGATTTTTTTTTAATGTCGTTAGGGTTTTTTCTAAACTTCCAACTCTTAAACCCTAAAAATAAAGCTTTAATACTTGTAGAACTCAAAATTTCAAATTGCTATAAATAACTCAAAAATTGAGAAACTTTTAACGTTAATTTTGTATTAAAATACGTTTTTGATGAAAATTTCAAGTTTGTAAGATTATTATTCATGGAATTACAATGAAATAACCATAATCTATTTTGACAAAAACATGTTTCCACTGATTTTTAATAACTTTTCGGTACATTTTTCTTTTGTATGAAAAAACTATTAGGAAAATTGAAAAATTACATATTTAAAGAACCAACTAGATTATATTTGGTACTAAAAATAGCATAAGCTTGAAAAGTTATTTCCATTATTATTCATATTTATTGTAACATTCAAGTTGCTTTGAAAAGCAACTTGAATTTTCGGGTAAAGATATTATTTATTAATTTACATAAACGCCCGTAAGGCTCAAGTACAGTATATAATTAACTATACAATATTACATAGATATAAGTATTATTCAGTAAAAAATGACATGATGCATAACAAATATACAAACACAATAATAATATTATATTGCAAATTAAAGTAAAATATAAATAGATTATAACAATATTTGAGATGTGTATTAAGGTTTGAAAACAATCAATCGAGGGATACAAATGTTTTAAATAGAATGAATCAAAATTACAAGTATAGTGATGTGCCCTTGGGTATTTATTATTTACCTATGAGTTTATTTACCCACCTAAAATTTGGGTAAATATTTTTTTTTGTCAATGATACCCCTATCATTGGTTATCTCGATAAACACACCGTTCGAGTAGAAATATTTTCTACTTTTTGGTATGCGCGGTATAGGTAAGGTAGATGAAAAAACATAAAAAAATGCAAGTCTCGTCCAGACGTAATTGTATTAAGAATTTTCTAATCAGTCATTGATCGAATACAAAGATGATGTACAATCTAGAACTAACGAACATAATTATAACATACAGACTAACTCGAATAAAAAATAAAAATAAGTCATATTTCCTCAATTAATAAATATGTAGATAATCTGAAGCTAGAAGAAAATTTAAGTAATTTAAAAGTTATAATTTATTTTATTAAAAAAATTTGATTACTGTATCTAAATGAAAACATAGTAAGAAATATTTTTTGTTTCGTTTTCACAGAGAAATTAGCAGTTAACACTTGCTCAAAATTTTGTACGTAAGCGGATTACCATTGTTCACAGTTTTTTTTTTTAATTATAAGACAATTTTTTAAATTACCAACACGTAAAGTAGTATCAACTAAACTTTTAGACAACATATATGAAGACATGCAAACTACAATCACTCAAGAGTTAATTCAGGCTGAAACATTACATTTCCAAATTAACGGTTGGAGTAACATCAGAAATGAAAGTATAATAAATTTTATAATTAATAAACAAGAACTTCCATTTATTCATGTTTTGAATACTAAAGATGAGAAACATACAGCTGAATAAATAAAATGTGAAATCATTAAAATGTAAAGAACAAATTTATCTTTTAAACATTTTTTCACTTATTGGGGATAATGCTAGAAACATCCACAAAGTTTTTAGATTAGTTAAAGAAGGTTTTCCAAAAATATAAACATTAAACTGTGTTGCACATATATTGCATTTATTATGTGAAGATAATAAATTACTTCATAAATCAATTAATGCAGTTAAAACAAAGTGTAAGACGGTGATAATAACAATTAAAAATGATCAATTTTATAAAGTCACGTTTACGAACCACACAGAAGCACAACATATTACCTCTTCATTAAAGTTACCCGTAAAAACTAGGTTGGGCCAATTTCTATTTTGCTTACAATGTCTTAAAACAAATAAAGAGCTATTGCAAGCTTTTACTGTAGATAACTCAATACAATGTTTAAATAGAGATGTAAAATTAACAATACTAGATGACGACATATTTTAGCCTAAAATTACACAATTTATTTAAATTTTAGAGCCAATAGTTTTTGGCCTTATTTCACTACAATTTGATGAGCTAGTTAAACATAATATGTTAGGAACTACTAAATAATATTGAAACTTCTATTACTTATGGTAGTATCTCAGAATATTTAATATCATGCAGTGAACACTACGATTTTAAAAAATATACATCTAGCAGCACAGTTTCTAGACGCATATTAAAAAGATAAATTATTATCACCACTTCAGCGAATAAATGCTCTAGAGTTCATTAGCCAGGTAGCAGAAAATATGGGGTTAAATGTAATGAATGTTCTTGTGAAAGAATTTGGTCAAAGTCTTTTCTGTGGAAAAACATTGATTCAATAGGACCAATAAAGTGGTGAAGACTTTTTAGGTCCAAATGTAAATTTGTCAAAAGTATCAGTAAACATATTATCAGCAGCCACTAAAAGAACTTTCAATACTTTTTCATGGATACATTAAAAAAAAGAAATAGATTGAACACTGAAAGAGCCGGTAAACTATATGTAATAGCTCATAAATAAAGACCGATAAAGTTAAATACCAGTACATTATATTTTATATTTAAATATTAATCTAGATGACACATACAAAGAAAAAAACTCTTTTTACCAAACTTACCCAGTTTACCGGGTAAATACTCGGTAAATATCGGGTACTTACTTGAAATTATATTTACCGGGTATTTATCCATCACTATACACAACTCGTTTTTGTATACTCCTTGGTATTCCTGAATAGAAAACAAAGATACCTTAGGGCTTTTGAGTGTATTTGTTCAATTTGTGGAAGAATACGAAACACGAAAATACCACTTCGAGATTACGAATAGTATTGACATCTTGAAGTTTATCATCAAGGATATAGTATTCTTAGTTCATTTTAGTATTAGAACGAGATAAGAATATTTTGATGCATTTAAATGTATTTAGTCTTAGACCGTTGGTAAGGCACCAAATACTCAATCTGTCAAGGTCCTTTTGAATCAGAGAATAGTCATAAATTTATGAAATATTTCCAAACAGCTTGAGGTCGCCAGCGAACAATAGATGATCACAAAAATTAAAACAAATACTTCTATCCATAACAAAAAAATATCAAATATTTATGGAGATAAATGACCGCTCTGGAGAATGCCTGAAGAAGCAGGAAAAGGATCTGGTAAAAATTACATTTATTTTTACTTGACGAGATCTGTCTATTAGGTAACTACTAAACCAAGATAATAAATGGTCAGATATACCATACAAACGTAGTTTGGCTGTAAGAACCCGGCGGTTTTTAAAATTAAATGCTTCTCTGCAAAGGCGTAGGTATAAATTTCCTATGGGAGGGGTTCAAAGTAGGAACCATGAGCCCCTAGAAAGAAAAATTTGAAAATAAATTACCCAATATAATATATTATGTACTGTGTAGGTTATTTTAATTATTTA
>JAIPRL010004636.1:0-36651 GCA_025469235.1 Pemphigus obesinymphae | reverse complement strand
TGATGTAATATATCGATTCATGTGAGAATTTTGCAGGAAATATCATGGTGTATTTATTTTTACATTTATGTTAATATACATTGAATTAAAACTTAAAAACTTAGGTTTTAAGGGTAGACAAAAAATTAAAAAACTTTCGTCATTGGGTCACCCCACTGAGTATGTGTACGAATTTAATGTATTCCATTCAGAAACACCCTGTATATACGAGTATATATACCGGGATGGGCAAAATACTTCAAAATGAGTATCTAGATATCCGATACTAGATACATTGATTTTCAGTATCTAGATACAAGATACTCGTTACACAATACTCGATACATTAAAATTAATATCAATATCTATATATTGTATTATACGTGCGTTTGACGTAGGTAATCGATTTATGTAATAAATAATAAAATAATAATTCCAGAGAGTATAGGTATTATCATCATTATTATTAATACACTAAACTATATTATATTTGCACAGGTGAACTATAGTAAGTAGTATCATTATATTTTATAAATTTAATACGAATGTTAGTTGTATAGGTATTGGAATAAAATTAATATTATCATTGATTATATATAGATATTATATTATATATATATTGACTATATATAATGAATGATATTATATAAGATATAACTTACACTATAACAATAAACATACAAAAAATATATACAAACTAAATACTACGTAGTAGTGGCATATTTATGGGAAGGTTAGCATATAGCAACCTCTCCATCAGAAATTTCTATTTTAATTTTTCGATACCATATAATATTTATATGTAATGAGTATATAAATATATACAATATATACAGCGCTTGGAAGGAACGCGTTTTAAGGAACTCGTTCCATTGATTTCGTTCAATATTTAGGAACATACTGGGAACGAAGTTCCTATTTATGTAAAGGAACGTATTGGAATTTCGTTCATTTTTAGAAGAACCATGAACGTTTATTTTCGTTTCTTTTTCCATTTCTTTTTTTTTTTAATTTTTTGTAAATCATAGTTTAAAACCGTTCAGGTAGAGATAGTGGAAGTTAGTTATCGGTCCTAGGACAGAATAGTGTACGAGTATTATTATTATTTTAGATTCTTATTTTTATTTTTATCAAGTCAATATGTGCTACATATGACTATAGACATATGACATTAAGACAATATGTGCTAAATATAGTGCTAAAGTAAATATTTTGTATACATTTTAAGTCTCTCAAATCTCTGACATGATTATTTTCCAATTTATAACAAATTTTAGTCATTTTTTGTTATTTTCTGTTACGCTAGGAAAATAAAAAGAGATAACGTCTTTAAAGAGTCAACTAGATTCTAGTTACTAGAATCATTGATTCAATAACTAGATTCAAAAAATATTCTTTACTCCAACATACATTATTGTTAAATCAATACATTCCTCGCTACTCTCAGAATCTAAAACTTTAGATTACCAACTTCCACCACCAATATCCTACCCACGGTGCGAAGTGCTTCCCTGGCTTTTTTAATTTAAAAAATAAAAGAAATGACACAAAAAAAGGTGTGTACTTAAAATCATGTCTTACTTATAGTTTTTTTCTTATATATTTTAAAAAAATATGAAAATTATAAAAGAACGAAAAAAATCCTTTTTTAGGAACGAAGAAAGAAACTAGTTCCTTTCTTCAAGCCTTAAACGAAAAAGGATTTAATTTCTTTTTAACATAAGGAACATAAACATGAACTAGTTCCTTTTTTAAAGGAACTTTCCAAACACTGAATATATACGAGTATTATATATGTTTAACGACTATAAAGTCAACACATTAAACGGATAACATACGGAACACATACTCTCATAACTATCTTTTTCAATGTAAAATAGTATTTATATTCATGGTGGATGATTTCAGACAAGATTTTAAATTTAAAAAAAAAAACAATATTTCAAAAAATATAGGTACTTATTATTTTTAAATAGTTAAAAAATATAACTGAAAATTACATTTAAGTATTTTATAAAAAATAATATTTACAATTTAGTATGTTAAATCATATATTTAATTTCACTGATTTGGATATGTTAACAAAAATTCAACAAACATATTAGTAAAATAAGCCAAATTTTTAAATTTTAGATTAAAAAAAATTATAATAAAAATAAGAATTTGATTTATGTTTACAGCGTCAATTATATTTTACTTAAAATGTGATAATGCTAAAATATTAAATATAAAATAAACAACTTTAAATTGTAACTATGTCTGAGTCATGATATGCGGTGGCGGATCTAGAGAGAGTTCGGGAGGTCCACAGACCCATTGTTGATATTTACTTGTTTAAATTGGGCTCCTGTAGTTGACCATAATACTTAGATAGGTATGTGATAAAATTTTAATGAGGAAAAAAATTCATTGAAATAATAAAATATGTAGTTTTGTTTTAATAAGTGGCCCCACGAATTTGGTTAATTCATAGTTCTCCTGGCCCTAGATCTGCAGCTGATCGTATGTAATAAACAAATAATAAGGTTGTTTATTTGAAAAAGTTAACATTTGAAATTAAATTATATGGAAGTTTAGTTTATAAAATAAGAATTAAGTATCAATATCTATAATACATTGACATAATTAAGTAAAATTAAGATTGAAATTTTAATGAGCAAGTTAGTATTCTTCTACGATACCTATAAATGTTATTACACGATTTGTATTTAACTGTATCTATATTTTATCATAGCCTGGTGTTAGTAGGTACATATTATTTTAATTAAGTGATGATAATATTATAATAAATATTATCAAATTATAAACGTGTTTACGCGTATTTAAGTGTTATTTAAAAAAATGTGACTATTATAAAATATAAATCAATATATATATACGTATAATACATACATACATATATATTATATACTAAAAACTGATATTCATATGGGTTTTTTGATTTATGGACATACTGCTAATTATTGCAAAGTTAATTTACCTAATACTACTACTAGATATTATCTATACCTAATCAGTATGTAAATTAGGAAATCAGTGTACTAAGAAAATACTTGTAACATACCTTCTATATTTTTCCTTAGTATTAGCATGTTATTTTGGCGATACATTTTAAAATCCCTTTTAATGACATTTTTAGTGATTTTCACCTTAGTGAATGGACCACGAACGACAATTTATCATATGAAAATATTATCGTACATATTTGAAATAACATGGTTATAAATGGAACTGGTTCACACGATCACGATAAAATATCATGCGAAAAAATTAGCGTTTACCCACGATTTTGAGAAAAATATTCCAAACGTAACAATAAATATTTGTGGACTGGAAAAAGACTTCCAACCGCCACGTAAATTAGCAACATATATAGTATATTCTCTTAAAGTCCAGAAAAAAGAGAAACCCGTTCACTTTGAACTTTTACTATTAGTAGAGGGTGATAAATAATCGCATTACACTTATATTTCAAAATTTTCTAGGTTCGTTCGAAATCAAATAACATTACACCAGGGAATGATTTTTATTCGCAAAAGTTAGTTTTGCTACTTTCGATAGTAGACCATGTAAATATAAATTGCACGGACAGGCGGCGCTCGATGAGCACAATCTCATATGTGGTACACACAATGCCATTTTGCCCGTAATGCCTGATGTAGGTGATATTCTCGCGTTTAAAGTATATATTAAAACGCAACGTCATCCTATAGTTATATATGCTGATTTTGAAGCTCTTTTAATAACATTTTTAAAAAGTAAAGGTATTAATACTTTAGCCTTTCAAAATCATGATCCGATGAGTTATGGGTTCGTGATAAAGGCGTCGGATCGAGTTGCTAGAATAATTTGATATACCACAGACGATGGTAATTTTCCGTGAATGTGAGACGGCGGAGGAAGTAGCAAAGTACTTCGTAAAAGCAATATCGTTGAAGTGTCGGGAAGAATCGATAACTTATTGAAGATCAATACACCAATAAATATAACAGAAGAACAAGAACAAGAGCATGCAATAAAGAAAGAGTGTAATTTGTGTAAAGGTTTATTTACAAAAAAAAATCATAAGGTTGCCGATCACTGTCGTTTGTCTGGAAAATTTCGACAGACGTTATGCAACAGCTGTAATTTAGAACTGCGTATGCCTAATTCTGTCCGTATTTTTTACATAACTTGAGTGGTTATGACGCACACTACACCGTGACCGAGCTCAGCTACGATACTAATGCAATTACCGCGATCCCGAATACAGAAGAAAAATTCATCTCATTTTCAAAATATATTAATAGCACCTTCACCGTTAGATTTGTCGATACGTTTCGATTTATGACGTCAAGTTTAGCAAACTTGGCTTCAAACCTTATAACACCAGGATTTGAAAAGTTTCGCGAGATAGCAAAGATGTTTGCCCCCGAAGATATGTCGCTAGTAACACGGAAAGGAGTATATCCCTATGAATATACCGACAGCTGGGGAAAATTGGAGGAAACTAGTTTATCGTCTAAAGAAAATGTCTATAGTACGCTGGGAGAATCAGATATTGAGATATTAGAGACGAAGATTATGAACATGCGAGGAAGGTCTCGAGCTCGTGCTCGACCACGCGCAATGTCTATGATGGTTGTTTCGTGAAAACTGAACGAAAAACGAGACTGCTCCGCTGCCGCGGTATAATAAAAGGCGATTTTTATTTTAATTTCTATAATTCAAATGATTTTGAATTCAATTGTTGTAATTCAAATGATTTTCATTCGATTGTTATAATTCGAATGATTTTTAATTCGATAGTTTTTACAAACAATCGAATAACTCGATTTATTACATATAACAATCGAATAAGTCGATAGTTATCATTCGGTTGTGCCCATCAGCTCTTATAGTACCTATAGGTTGATATTATACTCACGGCGCAACATCGATATAGGTAGGTACATTCACGTTCCGGATACATGCACTAAATAATAAAGGGCAACAATTATTTTACTTTTACCGAATAAACTATAGAGAAATCTCTCACGCAGAGTTCACGCGTAAATAAAAAATAGTTGTTAAAATGTAGTCTGTACTGATTTTTGATATCCCAAGAATTCGATTTGACAAAATCGTATTTTTGCCATTCTTTCATAATTTTTTTGGTAGTTTTTCCTTGCCCATTAAAAACCTATTGAGAAAATTGGAAAATTACCTTTATATAGTACCAACTAGATGCAATTTTCTACCGGAAACTGCAGGGTAAGTTTGTAAAGATTAAAGTACTCCTTCTGGTAGGAAATTTAGTTTAGAGAAAAAAAATAAACATCGTAAAACCGCTATACAGTATTGTCGCGTCTGTCGACCCGTAAGGACGTTCTGTACGGTCACGTATTGTGTTTATTATCGGTATCGTTTCGTTTTACCTACGCCGTTGGTTCGGCCGACCGTATTAGCTCATTGGACCATGGATCTTCGCAAAATCTTAAGTCTAAGAACTCTGCTGAATCTCCGACCAAAAAAAATGCTCCGAAAAAAATGAAAATTGATGCTAATGTGGTAACTCAATCTGGTTGAATATTGTTGATGATATTACTAATTCAGTACACGCGTCTCAAGAGCATATGCCGTCGGTAGATGCTTCGGACACGCAACCTATTGAGCTTTATAGTTATTCGCCTTCTGATACTCAGGATAGGCAACCTGTCTTACCTATGTGCTTTCCAGCAAACTATGCCGGCCCCTTTATAATTATTTTATTATCAAATAGTAATAAGATTAAAATACACCCTATTTCTGTCGGTAAATGTTTGACAGAGAACTTCAAGTGTGTTCTTACAGTAAATTCTGCTGGTACTAACCAGGTTAGAGTTACATTTGATTCTATCAAAAACGCTAACTTATACATCTCGTCTCCTTTACTAGTCAAATGGGTTTAAAGCGACTATTCCAAATTCACTTTTATTCTGTTTTGGCGTAATTAAGTTGGACAATTCAATTTCGGAAGATGATTTTTGGGATGGCCTCGAACCTCAGTTCAAAATATTGTCATTTCAACGTATTAATGTTAAAAGAGATGGAAGTTCTATTTCTTCTCGTTTTGTCGAATTAAAATTTTTGGTGTCTTCCCTTCCTAAGAAAATCAGTATATTCAAGGTATTATTTCATGTACAACCTAGTGTTCGATCGCCTACACAATACAATAAATGTCTTTGATTTGGTCATACTTAAAAATTCTGTCGTGATAAACTTCGGTGTAGCCACTGTGGCGAACTGGACCACAATATTATATCTTCTTGTGAAGTTTTAAATTCTTCCATTCCTGTATGCGTCAATTGCAAACTTCACCATCTTGCAACCGATAAGTTCTGTAGTGAATGGGCCTCTCAAAAAATAATTAAGAGGATTATGGCCTGTGAAAATATTTCTTTCAGAGAAGCAGCTCAAATAAAAAAATCTGCAACAGTAAATTCCGCATACTCATATGCTGACAAAGTTTCAAATTTGAATAATAATAATTTTGTAAGGGAACCCGAACTGTCTGAGTCTTCGTCTCCTTCCTCTTTTCCACCAGTCTCTTCCATTAATGCTCGCCAAAAAAAACATAAAACACCCCATAATCCAATTTCTCGACTTAATTTTTCTATTATTTCTGTTAATCCTAGTCAGTCTCTTCCTAATCACAGTTTTCTAGAATATGTTAATTCAAATAATATTACTAAGGATTTACATTTTAGTTGTATTGCTTCTTTAGCATATTCACTTTCTCAGACTCTATCCAACTCATTAGATCTAACTTCCTCTCCTTCATTTCTTAATTCTTTAATCGAGTCCACAGTCATTAATAAATTATCCTCTATGGCAGAGGATAATGAAACATTTTAGTCATTTATGTCCTTGTCCAACTGCAATAATATCATCCCTTCTTTTTCTGTTCTTCAGTGGAACATTAGAAGTCTTCGTTCTAGTCTTCCTGATTTACTTTCATTGTTATCTGATCTTCAATGTTCTATAGCCATCTTATCTGAAACTTGGTTTACGCCTCAAATGTGTATTTTCTTTCCTCATTTTAATTTATTTAGGTCTAATAGGTTGGATAGTTAAGGTGGTGTTGCCATTGATTTACAACATTCTATTCAAGCTAATCAAATAAATTTATCTGATAATATTAAAGATACTTTAACTGCTCACTCTATTAATCTCTTAGATATAAAAGTATTCTCTAATTTCAATAAGTCATTACAATTTTGGTTTATTTACATCCCCTTCTTTTAACCCCTCAGAAGCGGTCATCTCTGATATTTTTAGTTTGATGTCTCCTCTCTCTATCTTAGCTGGTGACTTTAATGCTCATCATATAGCTTGAGGGTCGAATGAATGCGACTTTAGAGGCAATTTAATTTATTCTATTTCCACTTCCTTTAATGTATTCATAATGAACACAGAATCTGCCACAAGAGTTAATAGGCCTCCATTCAATGATTCCGTTTTAGATCTGTCTTTCTCGAGCTTTTCTTTATCCTGGTCTCTATCCTGGCATACATTAGATGATTGTTATGGTAACAATCATTTTCCTATAATTATTGATTACGAATCCTCTAGCCCAATTATAAATAAAAATGTCACGTCTTCGGATAATCTAACTAATCCCAATATTTTTAATTTTAATAAGGCTAACTGGTCTAAATTTTACGATTGGTTAAATCATTCTTTTAGGTCGTCCTATCTTTTTTCTTCTTCTGGACCAACTTACAATGAGCTTAACGATTTATTATTTAAAGCAAGAATAGCTATTCCCTACAAAAAGGCACGTAGGACTTTTATTAAATCTCTCATTTGGTGGAACTTGGACTGTACTGCGGCCATCAAGAGTAGATCCTCGGTATTTAGAGTTTTCAGAGTCTCTCATTTAGCTTCAGACTTTATTGAATAAAGTAGAATTTGTGTGGTTATTAAACGAAACTTAAAAGCGCTAAACACGATTCTTGACGTAAATTTTGTTTTTAATTTAAATCCCTCCATCCCTATATCAGACTTTTGGTCAACAGCTAAATCCTTTAAAAATTGCATATAGCGTAACAAACATCATTACAACGAAGACTGGTTTCCATTTTTTTGAGATAAAATATCTCCTCCTTACGTTCCGATGTTCGAGGAGATTAACTTTGGCCTGATTTCCGATCCTGAAAATGGATGATGCCATTTTCTCTAACTGAACTTAAGAATGCTATTTTTTCTCGTATAATCCTCAGCTCCTGGTCTAAATAATGTTTCTCCTCTTATGTTAAAAAATATTCTTTCTGTTGGTCTTGATATGCTACATTTCATTTTAAATAAAATCTGGTCTAGTGACATTATCCCAGACTCTTGGAAGGAATTTCGTGTAATCCCAATTCTAAAGTCTGAGACCTCGAGTGAGTCTTATCGCTCTATTGCTATTTCGTCAATCTTTTGCAAGATTGTTGAATATTCTAAAAATCGTCTTGATTTCTTTATTGAGTCCAATTCAATACTTCCAAATAATCTTTTTGGATTTCGTAGGGGATTGGGTAACGTGGAATATCTAGCATCTTTAGTTGGTCTCATTTATCAATCGTTTTGTCAAAAAGAATTCCGCATTGCAGTTCTTATTGGTGTTAAGGGAGAATACGACGCAGTATGTATCCCTTCCTTAATAAAAAGGCTTTTGGCCATAGGGATTCCTTCGAAACTCTGTAGCTTTGTTCATTCTCTTTTTTCGTTCCGTCATTTACATTTCACTTCTCTAGCCGGTGAAAATAAAATTCGTACAACATACAGGGGTCTCCCACAAGGTAGATGTCTCAACCCTATATTATTTAATATATATATTTCCGTCATCAGCAATAGTCTTTCTAATAATAATCATATTAGTTTTTTTACGCTAATGATATCGTTGTCTTTTCTAAAAACAAATTATTAGAGGACTCCATTTCAGAAGTAAATTCGGCTCTCATTATTATTTCCGATGCTATTCAGAACATATTCTTAGAGGTTGCCCCTGAAAAAATTTAATTTACAGTTTTTACTCGTAAAAGATGATTACATTCCTCCCGTCTCATTAAATGGATATTCTCTTCAATTTTGTAAAAATGTTAGATATTTGGGTGTTGTGTTAGACCCTAAGTTTAGATGGGTTCTCTATTTTTGTTACATTGCGTCACATATTTCCAAATGATCTAATTTTTTACGCTCTATCACCAGTACTAGTTAGGGTGCTCATCCGTCATCCTTTTTGTTAATTTTCAAATCGGTTATCCGTGCTAAATCAGATTACGGTTCTTTCTTATTTTCTTCTGCCTCTTGTGTCCATGTCGAAAACTTAATTCAATATTAGCCTCGTGTCTTCGTTCTATTATGGGTGCATTGCGTTCCACGTCTCGGATTTGTTTGGAAGTGGAATGTGTTTGCCCTCCTTTAGAGGTGAGATGCCGTTGGTTAGCCATTAAATTTTTACTGAAATCTCTTTCTTCTCCACATTCTTTGACTTTTAATTATTTTATTGTTTCAGTTCATTATGTCAAGAAAACTCTCTCAATTTTGGCCTCAGTCGCTTCCTCGTTGTCCACATTTAGTTCAATCATTCTTCGTCCTCAAAAACGTCTATTTCTGTATGACACTCCTTTTTGTTCTCTTATTTCAATTCCCAGCATTTCCATCAACACATTATTCCTTGGTTACTCTTTTAGCGAACTTCGATCCTTTTCTCCGCTATTACAAGTAGTAAATAATTAATTTTATTCTTACGTGTCATCTGAGTTTCCTAACTATTCCATTATTTATATCGATGGTTCTGTCTCCTCAAATTCAGCAGGTTTTTCCTTTTATATTCCCAGTCTTCAACTTTGTTTCAACTTGTTTGATTGTCTCCCATATCTTTCTTCATCCTTCTCAGCAGAAGGATTTGCTTTAATCCATGCTTTACGTTATATCCATTCTCTCCCTCCCAACTCTTTCTTGATTGTTACAGATTCTCAATCCCTTTTATACTCCATTATGGCAAATCCCTTTAAGTGTGGTTCGTCAGTTTTTTCTATTGTTATCCGTTCGTTAATTGCTGATCTCGAAGTTGCGAGTCATTTATTAAAATTCATTTGGGTCCCAAGCTTCGTGGGTATTACCCCCGTATTCTGATTTCATTCTTCATTTTCATAAAGTTATTAGAAATGCTTGGCGTTCCCAATAAACGTCGCATATTGTGACGGCTAGTTGATTTAAATCTTCCTGTCCTGATATTCCTTGTTTCCCATTGTTTTCCAATATTAATCTTTCTAGATTTTATATAATTTATTTTTGTAGACTTAGATTTGGTCATAATCGTTTGCCATCTCACGCTTACTATCTCAATTTAAACTCCTCTCCTTACTGTCCTCTCCACGACGAAATTGCGGTATGTGATTTTCGGCACATTTTATTTAGCTGTCCTTCTGTTGTGAAGGAGAGTGTGAGATTATTATGCACTCTTTTTTCGCATGAACAGAACTCATCGTTTTTCCTTAATTCCTTTTCTCCAACTTTTATTTGTAATATTATCTCTTTCTTTTATAGTTCTGGGTTCTGTATTTAAATCCTTCTAAGTTATTAAAAATTGTTAATTATATTTTCTATTTATCTATTTTTATTTTTTTTTATCTTTAATTTTTGGTGTAAGTTGTAGTTATATATAATTAAATTTGTTAATAGTTAAGCTATAATGTATATGTTTTACGGAAGCTTTAATAATAATAATAATAAAAAAAAAACACTATAGCTCTTAAATACTTTTTTGCTGTCAATTTTTTAAATTTAGTTAAATTATGTATTATGACTAACATTATATTACATTTTCTCAGGTCTTAAAATCTCATTTTTCCAACTATCTGGACTCTACCTCAAATTGATAATTTTATTAACAAAATTAAAATAACTATAAAAAAATTCGTGAATACGGATTTTTAAGATTTTTAAATTTAATTAGAGTAACGTATATATAATGTTAAATATAATTTTCAAATCTTAAAACCCAAAATAACCTTTTTAGGACTTGTTTATGTCTATGAATAGCCGAAAATAACAAAAAAAATTTAATCAACATAAATATATTACTAAATTATATATGCGATGTAAATTTCACGATTTTAAAGTCATTATTTTTGAAATTACGAAGAAATTAAAAATATTGATTTGACGAATTCATATTTTTGCCGATTTTCATCATTTTTTGTTAGTTTTTCCTTACGCATATATATATATATATCTTTATTTTTCTCATCCACTTTCGTCTTGTGACGTACCAATGTTGACTATTTTTAAAAGTGAATATTATCCATTTTTTAAATCAATTTTTGATATTAAGGTCTAAAAGTCTTATGTAGTAATAATATCTCATTTAAAATATTTAGAAAAGGTACGTTATTTATACCTATATATATTTTTTTAAGGAGAAGGGGTACTCCGTCTTTAATGTACTACCCAATTCAACCAATGTTTGTAATTTCAAAAATAATAATTCTAAAATATTAAAATTTACACTGAATTTGTAATTTAGTACTATGTATTAATGGTGATGATATTATTTTATTAATTATTTATTCCCATTTTGGCTGTTTATACTTTATAGTAATTATAGATTTTGAGGTTTTTAAGTCCTAAATGAATAATTTCAGGTTTTAATAACTGATAATTTAGTACAAAATTAACCGTATATTATTCAAACTATATTCAAATATATTGAAAAATCTCGGTTAGTCACAATTTTTAGTAAAATACGGTTGTGCACGTTTGGCATATTTTATAATACGATTGTGAATTTGCGCGTGTTTCGAATAAATGAACATATATTTAGGAGAAAATATATGAATAATTTTTAAAATTAGGTATAAGCTATGTAATTATTTATATACAGTTATACATTTATATTTCTAATAATAGGTATCTCATGAATGTATTATGAATTAAAAATATATTGTATTAGTATTACTAATAAGTAATAACTAATAATATATATTATATACTTAACTTATATTTTAAGACATTTAAGTTTTTTCATATTAAATAAAAAGTCATGATTATTTAATATTTTTTTTATGAGATATCGGTTGGCTGATCGAAATTTTAGAGAACACAGTCCATAAGAAATTTTGACTTTGGGATTAGCCCTTTTAATGTTTTTTTTAATTCAAGTATTAATTTAAAAAAATAGCAAAAATTGATTTGGACGGAATCGTGTTTTACATTTCAGTAGTATTCCTTGGGTACTATTACCGGTATTTTCTTAGACGTTTATTGAAAAAGTTAAAAATCGAAAAATTACCTCTTAAAAGTACCATATCCTAATAACATTTTCTGATGGAAAATAAGCATAAAAGTAAAAATTGGATCAAATCTTCTGGTTGAAAATTTGTAAAATCAGAAAAATCAATAATAGAGTAAATTAACTTATCATTGTAAAACTTAATGCGACTGCTTGTGACTATTGAATTTTAAGAGTTTTTGAATAAAAGTAGGTAATACTTATATATGTATATGATTAAGCTGGTATTAAATTATAATTCACTTAATAGTTCTGAATTTTTAACTGTTACACTATAAATCATTATTGTAACAACATAGTTGTTTAAATACGTATACGCAGTTAAAACTTAAAAGTGAAAATCACAAAACTTTTGTAATTTTAGGTTTATAATAATTTATTGGTATTAAATATTCAGATTATATGAAGTTAGGTTAAGCCAAAAGGGAATAAAAATTCAATAATTGTATAAATTACAAAAAACCGGTTGAACAGTTTTGAAAGTTGTATCACATAATTATATTGTGCTACAATAATATTAATAACCTTAATAGTTCCAACTATGACTATGATGATAATAATAATAAGTTAAAATTATTTTATAATAATAGTTTATTATAATAATTAACAATACTTAGATAAAAATATGAATTACCTATACCTATGTACTCGTATATTTGATCAATTTAAGTAAGTACTAAGTATTATAAATTAATTCTGTTGTTCTTGCTTATTTTAGTTTTAAAAATAATATAATCCATTATCTAATAATGAATTTTTAAGTGTCTCATTGTAGCAACCTCTTTTAAAAACTAAATTAAACACAGTTAGGAAAATAATAGAATTACTTCTTAATACTTAAAGTACTTAAATTGTTTGTAAACATGACCTCTTCAGAAATTGCAGTGACTCTAATGAAAGGAGGAAGGACAGCCCGTTTCGCACTTAAGTTGAATATTTTAGTTTAAATTTTATAGTTTTTGGATGTTTTTCGTTTGGACAACTTACATGATAATATTATAAAATCTCATGTCATATATGTAACAATTTTGGTTGAAATTACTCCAGGCGTACCAGTCGGAACTAATAATAAACACTACATATGGCACAGTGTGACTTCTATGTAATAGATGTATGTGACTAGTGACTGCACATTGCACACAGAGTCGTATATAACTCTTCGTGGTAAAAACTCCAAGATCACTTGTGAATTATAATATATTTAAACATTTTGTAATAATTTTTAGATTTGTATTTTTCTTAAAAGCCCTTAAATAGGTCATGCTGACATCATTCAAAGTTTATATTTTTGATATCCATCCCATCACTTATGTCAGCTTATGTGAACTAGGTACTTTAAAAATAAAATACGACCTACTTTGTTTATTGTATATTATAAGTATTCTCACAATGCGAAAATCGTTTCGAAACGATTCAAGGACCAGAAATGGTTAATTACTGGTACTTCGCCATAAAGGAGCTTACCATTTGAATTCCAAAGCTCTTATGTTGATTTGATACCAATACTTGTTTTTGGACGTAATCGCTAGTGCAATTATATTATTTATTATGTTTGCATACATAACGTGGATACACTCTATTTACTTGGTTGTAGAATTGTACGTTTAAGTTTTATGAACCCAATAGTTGTAAAAACACATAATATGTCATATATTATACATATATATATATATAATGTACATATACTGATATACCTAAATTATATTAATATAATTAACGTCCTTGTTATTACATTTTACTAATCCTTATCCAAAGACTGTTGAATAAATAATACCTATTATTTTTGACCTTGATGCAGTATAGTGATTTATTTGGATTGATTAATTTTTTAAATCTGGAAAATTAGTAGTATTAAACGGTTCCTAAACAACACGTATTTTTTCCCAAAATTTATATTATTATGTTTTCATAGGTCATAAATCATATAATTTATGCATATTCGTAGCTACATTGTAAATAAATATTTTATTCTTTGCCTATCTACCTGTTATTACAGGAATAGCTGTATATCACTTGTATATGCAGTTTAAAATGAATTATAGTCACATACGTTTGAATGTATGCAGTTAAACTTATATTACAATCATATTACCAAATAATACGGCCAGGATGTCTCACGGAGATGGAGATCTGACAAATGCAATAACTTTTGTTCTGTTGTATATTTTCCAATTTTTTTTTAACTAAAAATAAAAATTTTAATCTTTTAATAAATTTTTTTTATAATCCAAGATTGCCATTTTATAAATAAATTTTAGGTTACACCATTAATTTTTAAACAGTTAAAATTCAAATTTATTTCCTGCTAATCAACATTACATTTATGATTTATAGCGATATAAAAACATAGAGTAAACATGAGTATTTTTTGAATGCGCTTCACTAATTATTTTTACATTCTCGAGTCGTTAGTCTCCTAGCACTTATACGTATTTTGGTCACAATAATATTATTATTTATTAAAATTACCTTGTAACTTTTCAAAAATAGAACATTCATGACATAAGTTATGTAGATAATAATATATGAAGAGGCTTGCGTGATTGGTAACAAACAAGTTCAACAATTATCACGTTGTAACGTTATGATTTTCATTTATTATGAAAATAAAAATGTAATAATATGGCAGTTGAGTAGGAATTATATAGTACACGCAATACACTCTGTGAATTAAAAATACTACCATCATAATAATTAAAATACAACAATAATTATTATCAATATTATTTCTATGATTTTTTTAAATTATAGTATTATCATTAAATTCAATTTTTTCATAATATTCTAAGCTAGTTCAGTCCGTTTTCAAAAATCTTGAAGAAGTATTAAATTATATAAAATAATATTCATAGTTCATCATACTATATATATATATATTTTGAAATATAAAATATTTAATTGAATAAATATTTCAAATGTTTCAAAATGACTCTAAATTAAATTAAATTAATCATTTAATAATTCTACACACATTATATTATCATGTGTTAAAATACACCTTATGGTCATCTGTCATCCATAGATCTTGACTGTTGATTATTCAAACAATAAATATAATATAAGTACGAGAAATTAGTGGTGGATTTAAGTTAAAAGGTCCAAGTGGCAATCGTTCCAAAGGACCCATTAAAAGTAATTATTTTATCGTAAATGTTTTTTAAAAGATAAAATAATCAATATTTTTTTATCACATGAGTATTATGTCATATTTTCTATATTATATTTCCAAATTATTAGACTCTCAATAAACGTAACAATTCGATGAACTTTACGTAGACTACGTTGTCTCCCTTTTTTAATTTTGGGATTCTGACCTTGCACATTATAGTTTACAATTTGTTTGATGGTTTCCAGAATTTTTTTGAAACTCATTCTACCCCTGTCCTAACCTGAAAAATTTAAGGCTGGAGGCAACAGAAACTTCTTTCCGTCTCCTCCCCGGAAAAATAGTATTTTAATATTTATTTCACTGGTATCTTTAGGAATCCAAATGACCCAAAGAAGCACACACCATCGTGGTCAAATATAGTTTTTATTATACACATGTTTATCCCTATATTGGCTTTTATAATTAGTTAATATTAAGACACTAACTACCACTAATGGTTTCAAATCATAATTGAGTTATATGCATTTACTTTAGTGAAAATATTATTTGAGCAAGTGTCTTTACACTTTTGCTGTCATTATTACTATAAAATACTGAATACTACTAATTTGAATATTACAAATCTGGACATTATATATTTGGACATTACAATTCTGGATTTTTAATTTACCGAAACCGTCATATACTAGACATTACAAAACTGAACTGTAGATTTCAGCGTTTGTTATTAAGTTTTTTGTATAGGTAACATCAAGGAAATTTCAAAAAAAGTGATTAATCGGTCATATTTGAATTGAAAAATATATAAATACGTATATAGTATGGATATGATATTAATACAGATAATTATTAACAGTCAATCATACCTACTTAATTTAAATTAATTTTTTAAAGAAATATAAAACGCTACATCACAGATAAAGTATTTTTTTTATGTGCAATGCTAGGAAATATCTAGATTCTAGATAAATATATCTAAATAGCTTATCCAGATAAATACTCTTT
The DNA here is from genome assembly GCA_025469235.1 of Pemphigus obesinymphae. NCBI lineage: Eukaryota > Metazoa > Arthropoda > Insecta > Hemiptera > Aphididae > Pemphigus > Pemphigus obesinymphae. The sequence continues at coordinate 20,278 of JAIPRL010004636.1, read as the reverse complement.
ATCTTTTGACTTTTATCTTATCTAGATAAATTTAAACTTATTTATCTCTATCTAAATCTAGATAAAAATATAGTTATCTATTCATATTTATCTAGATAGCTAATTATTGTACATTGTTACATTTTCGGTAAATCGATTCTTTAATTAATTAAAATTGAATTTATTTGATGTATATTTAAATAAAAATCTATTTATCTTTGTTAATATCTAGATACATTTCAGATTAGTCATCTTTATTTCTATCTAGATAAAATGTAGTGTGGTTATCTTTATCTTATCTAGATGATTATTTTGTCATATAATTTCAACACTGTTTAGTATGGGATTAAAACTTGGTGTTTTCATTTTGATTTTAGCCTCAATATTTTATATTCGCATAAAACTAGTTTTTAGTATCTTATTTTGGATGTGTAGTGTCCTCTCAAGAACCGGAATTCAGTCTGATTTGAAAAATGATCTCAATGTTCCTGTATTTAAGGTGTTTTATAAAGGTAAATTTATAAATATTACATATTTCAAGAAAATTGAATTTTTAAATTTTAAATCTTTAAATAGGTATGTTTTAAAATTAGTTATATGCCATTTTCTTTATTGATCGATTTGTTTTAAATAAACAATTGTCTTTGGTTAATGCCTCTCAATACTTTACATATAAAAAAATAGTGTGTAATTTTTTTAAAAGAGGAAATAGCTTTAACTGCTTTTTCAAAAAATATTAATAGTCCAATATTTATGTTTTAAAAATTAAAATTTTTCATTTAATGAATAATAATTAACAATACTTAATTTAAAACCGTTTTTCGAAAAAGATTTATAGGGCGTCGCACTCCCCATTTTTGAGTTAATGGGCTTTGTATAGGCAATATTTTAGACATTTTAAGAAATAGAAATATCTAACAATTATAAACTATTTTAATATAATTTAATAGTAATTAAAAAATAGTCCTATGACAGTTTTATTTTTTTGTTGATATTTGTTTAAAAATGAAAATGAAAAACAAACCAAAACGACAATTAAGTTTTTATAAGTAAAATGTAAAATAAAAGTGTAGGTATTACACACCCTCAATTATCATATTATATCACACTTTACTTTTCGTACTACATAAAGTGTATCGAATCTACACATAGTTTTAAGCCGTTTATAATTTTGCGTATAAAAATTATATAATTTCACAATAAAGGTACCTATATAGTTTATTAGTATACTTGTATAAAATATACGAGTAGTCCTATTTGAAAAAATTACAAATTTCTCTATTTAAAAATTGCAGCATACCACCAATTTCACCACCTTACCAAGAATTGTTTAAAATTTATACTGTTATTTTAGAGAACGCTGCACAGTAATACTGTCGGACAGTACACGCCCGATTTTCAAGTTTACAATTTGTCAATATAGACAATTTTTACAATATTTTAAGAAAAATGACAATCCAACAATTTAAAAATATTTAAATATATTTTATAAGTATTACAAAAATAGTTTTGTGTCAATGTCATTTTTATTATTGTGTAATCATGATATAAAAACACGTTTACGCATTTCTCGTTTTTATCAACTTGAAAATATCGCAAAAAGATGAAATACATAAAAAATAAACGATTGCTATAACCCGTCCAGTTTATCTGCGCCCTCGGTGACGTCACACGTTTGACCAAATCAGGGGTTCAAAAATATTAATTGAACAATGTGTGATACCTATAATGTGTGACATTTATATTATCATGGATATTATTGGGTGATCAGTATTTTTCCGGGAGTATAACTTCAAAAAAATAAAATAATGTATATAGGCAACAAATCTGTGCTCCGCAATTTTAATAACCCCTATAAATTTAAAAATGTAACGGTCGCCAAGGGCGCAGATGAACTGGACGGGTTATAACAACATTTTCTAGTGTCCAGTATGACCGTTTTTCGATGTATCGATTTTTTTTTAATATTGACGATTGTTATAAAAAAAATTCAACAACTCGAAAAACGTGTCAAAACGCACATACGAAAAATCGGTCCGATAGGGCACTTATAGATATACAATGGATTTGTAAACATTCGTTTTTCGTTTCGTATTTTTCCCATGTTTGTAATTTAATAAAAATTCAAAAATGCTAATGCGAGTTTTTCATCGAACATAATATTGTTGGTGTGACAATCATTAACATCCTCTTATAATTATACGCATTTGTTTCGCACCCTCTGCAGATCCCTTCTAAACCTATTGGCGTTTTCACGATGCGCGTGGTCTATCGTCAAACGAGGTAACCGTCGTTAGCGGCGTATTTGAACACCTGCAAATTTTTGGTACTATTTAATACATTGTCCAATATTTTCAATTATACGAGAACGATATTTAAAATGGTTACATACTATTAGAGTTAATATACTTATTTACTTTTAATTCAAAAAAATATATATATAGTTCTAAGTACAAGAGCGTCCACACGGGGGTAGGGGAGGGACAACTTCCCTCCTAGCTTTTCTACTAAGTTCAAAATATTATATCCAAAATCCAAATTCAATATCCCAATATCGCAGATACTTGCAGACTGCAGTGATTATAGTACTATTTATTTTTAAAGCATTGTTGTTTGTTTATTTATAAAAATACCTCAATATTGAACAAAAATTATGAATTAAAAATTAAAATTACCAATGACCATTACCCGTATTTTCGTTGATAATATTTGGTGATCACAGAATTCCGCCGAATTTATTATCACTATATATACATGTACGCCATGTCGCCATACCGCGGTATAATTTTAAAACCAACCATACCACTACAGCCGTTAATTTGTGAATATTCATAGATATCTATGTGAATATTATGTTTTTCGTTAATCTAATTTGTGATTTAATAATAAGTACCTAAATATTATATAGGTATAACGTCGATTTTATTTTCATCTGCAATCATGACAAAACATGTCAGCAACAATACGAATTTTAGTCCGATACGCGCATTCCCACTTTTTCCCGTGTATTATAGGTTCTTCGCTTTTCATTCAATTCTGTGGTGATAGCTTGGAAATGTACGCTTGATGTAACCAATGAAAGGCGGAAAACTTAATACACGGTAAAAAGTGGGGATACTTCACAGAGATGTGCGTATCACAATGTTGCTGACACACGATACCTATATATTTTTTCATGTCTAAAATAATAAAGAAAAATGCCTCGATTGTCTTCTAGAAGACATGTTGAAAAATTTTTAATCTGTTTCAGATTTTAAATTCTACTTTCCAAAATTGTTATTGGTCTTTTAGACGGAAATATATCGTGATTGCATAACAATAATGTGAGATGGTAATAATTATTATAATTCAATTATACTACAACTTAATATATATATATATGTATAATAACTGCACTTACGTTTTTGCCGTCTGTCCGTGATATACAGAAAAAAAAAACAACAATGTACTTAGTAATGACTTAGCTTATATTATATGCGTTGGTATACGATGTAGACAGGTAAATGCAGGTGTGTGTTCGATGCTCGTCGTCAATAAATTCAATATAATATTATCTTTGCAGACTTTGTTGTTTAATAAATATTATATAATAATACACGATTGTAATTGTACAACAACTACGTTATAACTATTCTAATAAGTTATAACTTATTCACACAGGGACAACAATCGCCGGGTGCTCAAACGGGTAGAATACGATTCCGTATATGCTTATTGTTCGACAATATCTTTTTTTGACCTTTTTTTCGACACGATTCCGTACGGTGTTTTAATAAAACGTTGCTACGATTCATCGTAAAGACATGTATCATAATATATCGTAGTTTATGTATTATAGTGATATAAACATATGAATTACTAGTGTGGAATCGTAAGAGGACGTCAAATGCACGGTTTTTAAGGGGTTTGTATAGGCAATTTTAAAGATATTTTAAAAATATTTAAGAAGGGCGTGTTTTAAGGGGTTCAGTATAGGCAATTTTAAAAAAATATTAAGAACAATAAAAATCTAACAGTTTAAAAATATTTTAGTATATTTTAAAATTAATCTAAAATAGTCTCATACCCGTATCATGTTTTATTGTTATATAATCATATAAAATTATAACGACTGAGTTTTTGATGATTTATGCTTAATAAATTCTTATAATTAATTTAATATTTCTCTTTTAAAATATACAGCATAATATAGGCAATGGCATAGTGCCTCTTAAATTGATAAATGCAAGAAAAGTCAAGACAACAGCTACGGTTATAACTCGTAAAAGTTCACCGTGCTGAATATACACGTAAGTTGACGAAAAAATAAAATAGAAAATCAATTTAACGCAAACACGTTTAGACACACTGAATGCGCAGGCGAGAGAAGAAAAAGGCACATTTTCTTACCAATATTACCTTTGACCGGTGCTCCTATCGACGTAGCTTGAGACTTGAGACTGACTACTACCTGACACTCAAGGTGTGGTTACAGGAGAGTCACAAAATGGTACAAAACGAGCACAATGCTTTTTCCCTTTGTAACAAAATACACAACAAAATATCGATTGCGCAGAGGATAGGCTGAATCCTGACATGCACATATGTGTATAAATTATATAGAAAAAAATAAAATAAAAACGATTTAGAACGACAAAGACCCAAGACAAATGAAACTTACCACGAGTGTGACCAGTGCAATGCATCGACAATGACCGACAGGAAAGAAATAGAAAATGCGGTGTGGCCGCGTAATTAATTTATTGATTATATTCAAACTTACGTGTCGCGAGAGGAAGAAGAGCTACCTACTGGAAAAACGCTCTCATATATAGACCCTATGTCCCCGATGATCTCTGTCCCCGCTTATTAAAAAAATCCATTTCCTCCATTGAGGATGGTCCATGAGGATACAGGACCATTTGGTCCTGTATTTCGAGTGTGATCGTGAATTATTTTGATCGAGTTCGATATATGTCATATATCGATTCCGATTGGCCATTTGTATTATAGTTTTAATATTTATATTAAATTGTCACACTGGCCTATATACTGCGAGGCGTTATTTTATATTGTCTTGGGTTTGTTTATTTCCATGTATAATTGTGATACCTATTACAAATTAAACTAAAAATACAAACTCACGGATTAATGTACCAATTTCACTGGGCATACAATTTTCTAGAAGAGATTTCTTCTTAATTTTACTATTTACAAACTAATAGATGATGGATCTCCCCCTTTATCACTTAACGAACATTTTATATAAATAACTTTGTTATGTCCTAATGAGTACATTAGATTAAAACATTTTTTAAACTGTAATAAACAATATAATAGGTATCACAAAAATTATGATGTACATTTATTTTATTATTTATTACAAATATTACACTTATATTCAAAAAAAAAAAATGATAATTGTGTAATGAAATTATAAAGTCATTATAGTTAATTTAGACATTAATGTACGTAGGTATATATCGTATATATCATTATTATTATGTAACTACTATACTATATTATGTATTATTAAAACTAACATTTCTTTTCAATTTAAATGTTTAATTTGGATTATGTTGTAGTCCATCTGGTATGCGAATAATATAATAAATAGTAACTCAAATATTATTATATTAGATAATTTTGACATTTTGTAGAATCATATCTACTGCAGCCACGATCGAGACCCCACATCGCATCAAGGTTTATAGAAAAATAAGGTTGTATCATTTGGAAATTATGAAAAAATAGGAGTGGGGGAAAATCGGATGGTGACGTCACCCATCGTACACATTTCACGGCGGCATATATTAAATGCATGGCTGCTACTGTTTGTTTTTCTGTAAGCAATTTTTCTACTAGGAAACATAGTCAGATCTTTTTAAAGTTACATTTTTCTGAGAGAAAAATTTATCCAGTTGGTATATTTAAAACATTATTTTTCCATTTTCTCAAAACTGTACTTACACGGAGTTAAAAACTGAAACAAAAATATAAAAATACGGAAATAATAAGATATGAAAAAATGGGAATTGGGAGAATCGGCTCATGGTAAAATTAATTACCTATATATTAATTGTAAAATTGTAATTATAAATGTAAAATCAACTATACAAATATATATATTTAGTATTAATTATTTTTTTTATTTTAAATTAATTTACTGTATGTGTTGCTCTTTTTATTTTTAATTACTAAAAATTTGTAACAATAAAAAAATGTATAATATTCGATTAATTTTATTATTATATACATATATTATTTTTACCAACTCACAAACTTGGTTACATTTTATATTTTGTGATATATTATTATTAGTTAATTATTAGTTTATGTGTGTATGTATATATATTTGTATATAATACTTTACATGGAAATAAACAAAATTAATTTTATGTTATAAATTGACGTGTAATATCGAAAAAAAGACATATTTTTTAATATACTTGTCCGCTTAGAATCTAAAACTCTACATGTTACAAAAAGGTCAAATTTGGCAAAAAAATGTTTGAAAATATTTTCATGTTAAAAGAATATATAAAGAATAAATACTTGCTAAAAATTTCAAGTTTCTTGAGGAAAATTTGGAAGAACTCGAAATGTTGAAATTGATTTTAATAAAATCTTATTATTCTCGCACTTTTCTTTTTTTTTATATATATATTTTTGACTCCGTGCATGTACAGTTTTGAGAAAATCGAAAAATAATTTTCTAATGATATCAACTAGATATATTTTTCTCTCACAAAAATGTAATTTCGAAAATATCGGAGCATGTTTTCTAGTAGAAAAATTGCACAAAGAAAAAAATTAGCGGTAGCCATGAATAATTACTATATGCCGCCGTAAAATGTGTACGACGAATGACGTCACGGGTATGATAGGTGCTGCGGGGGGGATTTCAATATTTACATGACTATGAGACCGCTTTGGAATCGCATCACCACCGGATATACGACCATAACATTCGTACGCGCAAGCACGTGTCGAAAATTGTTATGGTCGATTATTTTCAAATCATGTAAAGCGACATGAAAATATAAAGTGGTCTTAGAAAATTGTGGGACTTGAGTTTGATAGATTTTAATTCTGAAAATGGATTTGAATTTATTAACATGCCTACTGTGGTTTGACCAAGACAAATTTTAAAATTCGATTTTATGGCTATGTTGTTGATGAACAATAAAACTATTTTTATAGTTTTTCATATTTTACTATAAAACACATAATTTTTATAATATATGTTATATAATATATTTAACTTTATAAATTATTATTTAGTTCCTTCGTCATATTATTATAAATTCGTCCTAATATAAATTTTACATTTTTTATATTTTCTGAACTGAATTAATCTAACAATGTTATTTTTATTTAAAATTGAATATTGCGTTAAAAATAACATAGAAAGACTGAATATAAACAAATCATAATAATTATTGTGAAATCTATCTCATTTGTAATTACTTGTTGGATACATTATAACAGTTTATCATTTTTCTAATATAAAATATTAGTCTCAATTATACTATATGTATTACTATGATTATACTTTGTTTTAAATTATAAATTTGGTACCTAATGACTGAAACTAAAGTGATCACATGATAATTTATAATAAAAAAAGAAAAAAAATTACTTTGGACATTTTTGTACTCAATTTCCAATAAATAATCATGACATTTTATTACAATTTTAGCTTTTTCTAGCGTTTTTTTTTTTTTTTGTTTTTTAATGGCTTTACTATTTTACACTCGTTAACTTTTTTAATAATTATAATATTTATAATTATTATTTGTATTTAATATACGATAGTACAGTTTACGTCAATTATTATTTTATAATACGCGGGTTGCTCTTTTTTTCTCGGTAAAATACGCGTACCTATTGGATTGGTGTCGAGTGCTATAATGCGACAATGTCAACATTTCTCCAAACGTCTGCCATACGCGGTGCGCGTGATTCGCGTGAAATAGTAGTGTATAGAAATTTTTTTTTTATTTTCGCGGTCGATGGGATGAAGTAGACGTGTCGAGTGGACGACGACAACAATACGACGCGTCCGTTCCTTTGTCGATGTCGTCACGTACTATCGCGATTCGCGTGCACATGCACATGCATTTCTCGAGCTCGTAGCGCGGCGCACCAATGCGACACTATATATAAGACCCGACCGCACGGCGTCCAATATCCACCATGTCTTGGCCGTGCGCGTTCGTCCGGGCCGTCCTGATCGGAACCGCGGTGATGACGACGACCGTGGCGCCCGGCTGCCGGGCGGCCAACATCCTAGCCGTGGGCACGGTGCCGGGCCGCAGTCACTGGAACTTTATGAGCGCCGTGCTCCGGGCGCTGACCGACAGCGGTCACGTGGTCGTGGCGTTCACGTCGTACCCGTCTCCCGTGAACGCCGACGGCGGCAATTACACCGAGGTGGACACGTCCGCCGTGCTGCCGCGGCACGCCGGCGAACGTGCGTCGCGCATGCTGGCCGACTACAGCCGGCTGTCGTACATCGTGCCGTCCGTGGTCCGGTGGAGCAGGCAGTTCTGCGACGCGGTGTACGACATGGAACAGGTCCGGGCGCTCATGGCGAACGGCACGGAGACGGCCGCCCGGTTCGATCTGCTGGTCACCGAGCCGCTGGGCTCCGAGTGCGTGTCCCATCTGGCGGCCGCGGTCGGGCTGCCCATGGTGTACGTGGTGCCCACGCCCATGATCACGTACATGCAGCCATCCATCGTCGGGCACACGGCCAACCCGGCGTACGTGCCGCACTTGCTGTACGGGTCGGCGGTCCGGGCGTTCCGGCACCGGTTGGCCAACGCGGCCGTGTACGCGTACGGCCGGCTGGCCCGGTGGTACGCGGAACGCACGGCCGCCCGGCGTCCGTACGACACGGGCACACCGGCCAAACCGTCCATCGTGTTCGTCAACAGCCACCACATCACCGAACCCACCATGTTGCTGCCACCCAACGTCGTACATGTCGGCGGCATACACTTGGACAGACCGGGCGTTTTACCGCCGGTAAGTATATTTATAACAAAATATAAATACATATTATATATATATATATATATATAACGCAAAATGGAGGTCAGTCGGCAAAAACTAAAAGTTGATGTCGGAAATTGTAGTCGGCAAAATTGGAAAAAAGAGTTGATAACCTTTTTTTTTTTTGCTCATTTACACGTTTTGAAACAGTATTTTAGTATTTTGTAGTCGGCATTTTTACCAATTAGACCCCCCCCTCCCCCACTAATATTTCTTAGCGCCGGCCTTAAACGCACATATAGATTATTATAACCAATTGGAGAGATTCTGCGACCCGTAAAACGTTACGAGAACGAGAACGAGAAACTTGTCGTAAACCGATTCCCGTACACGAGAACCAAAACACCGAAATAGGTACACAGTTTCCACGACCCGTACCCGTACCTACGAGAAACGTGAACACGTGTACCTACACCAGAGGACACGAAAAACAAATATAACAACTATATACAATTGAAACTGTCACTTGTTTGTATTGAAGAATTTAGATTTAAATTTTGAAAAAATTTAAAAATAAACTAGAAAACCATACTATTGAATGAATGCACCGTACACTAATACCTTTTTCTAGTGTAGGTTAAAACCGAGCAAAAAATGTATTAGTCAGGTACGTATCTACAACTTACAAGATGATTAGGAGGTATGTATTTTTTATAAACTTATACCTAAAGATATAATATGTCTATCTTACTGAAAATCATTCACATTAAAAATGAGTCTATTATTACCCATATGTATTTATAACACATGAAAGTTACATTACTTAATTGTTCAGCGATGTGTTGGTAAATATATTCGTGCGAGTATATACGTCACTATTCTAAAAAAAATTTAGGAATCAAAAAAAAAAAATTTATCGGTTCGCTCGTAAATCATTCAATCTACATTTCAAACTTACAACTTTTAGATTTTCTTTTATTACATTTTTATGTTTTAAGCGGTGGAGCTTAATGAAGCTATTAATTTTCCAATTACGTTTTTTTTTTCTGTGAGCAACTTTTTGGATAAAAAGAGTCGAGTACCCAAACATTTTAGAATAAAGAAGTTATTTGATGGAAAATTAATTCTAGTTGGTCGTTTACAGATGTCATTTTTCAATTTTTCGAGTATTTTTCTAAAGCATAATGAAAACTTACCGAAAATAACATGCATTTTTATAAATATCAACATTTTTTAAAACGATTTTACAATTTAACAGAATTATTTTTCAGTAATTTTTATATAATTTTGAAATATGATTTATTTATGTACGTATATATTGTACAGGTATACTTTTTGGATAGGGTTGAATGGTGTAGGATTTTTCGGGTAAACATTTTTCTGATGGGAAATTTGTTTTAGTTGATATTTTAAAATGTTCAAAAAATCATTTTATCGTGTATTTTATCATAATTATAAACAGTTATTTATATTTTTCGTTTAAGGTGTACCAACGGTAGATACCCGCGTATCATCAATTTCTCATGAGTTATACGCCATGGACAAAAATAGTGTATTGAGTATACGCTGTATACCCTCGTATCCCCTCCAATACACCAATGGTATTATTATATTATTTATATGCATATTTATATTGTATATTAAGGGGTAATTAATTACATTTTAATTTTTTTAATACTACCTTGTGCACACGAAATCAATAGTCATTGAAAAAAATGTGAATACAAAATGGCGGTGGAGTGGCTGCAGATGAAAGGAAACATTTTTTTTTTTTTTAATGAACTCCGCGGTCGACCAACCACAGCAGATCACAATTTTCAATGTAGAACAAAAATAGATAAAAAATTTTTTAAAAAAGCCAAAATCTATTGAAGTACGTAGAATTTTTCGGAAATATTAATTTTTACAAAAATACTGTCAATTTTAAGGAAAAAGGTTTATTCATAAACAAATCGTTCAAAAATTGGTCATAAAATTATTAAATTTATTAATATTATAAAAATCGTACGTACTTCACAAAAAAATATCATTATAAAGCTATAGTTAAAATTCGGAGTTGATCGGTTGAAAATTTTAGGAGCTAGTTGGACATTTGAAAAACATAGATTTGAGAAAAACGCATTAAAGTTTTAATTATTAAAATTTTTAATTAAATTCTTTGATTTTCAAGTTAGTTCTTTACCTTTAATCTAAAATTGGCCTTCCAAATGAACTAGAAATTTAAAAGTTTTAAAATTTAATCTCAAAATTTTAAAAGCCAGCAATCGAAGCTGACTCTCAAATTATACCCGTAAATCAACATCGTTATTTCACTAGAAAATCAACTATTTGAACCATTTAAAAATTTTTCTTCACATACAGACTTTTAGGTATCATTTTTGAATAGTTAAAAAACATTTAAGCTGATAATAATAAAAATGGGGAAAAAAATGTACATAATAATATTCCCCTTAATATATAATATATGGGAAGCAGAGGGGGTCCAAATAAATATTTAAGGGTGGGCAGGAGGTATATGTCTCCAAAATACATCTTTGAAATATAAACAAGCAACAAAAACAAAAAATAGGTTATCAACTTTTTTCTGATTTTGCCGACCAAAAAAATTAAAGGTTTTAAAATGTATTTGAATTTTTGGGGGTGGGTGGAAATGTCCTACCAATAGGAGGAAAATGTCACGGAGGAAAAATGTCCTTAAAAACATGTTTACATAAAACTGTACAGAACCGTAAAACCGTAAAATGGAACCTTAAAGTGGTTTTAGAATTTAAATACCTATATTAAAATCGATAAAAATAAAATTTTGGAGTGAACTTAATTTGGGTTTTTAATTTATTTATTAATAAACCAGTTATTAACGTTTAAAAAGTATAAAATAACTTTTCAATACTAAAATCACTTTTTTTAAATTAATAAATTAAAAACCCGAAATAAAGTTAAATTTCATAATGTTGTCCTCTATTTACTAATACCCTAAAATTATTTTATGAACCCGTTTTAACAGTTTTGCGTAAATATGTTTTTTTTTTTTTTTTTTAATAATATCTTGATTACACAACAATAAAATATGGAACTACTATTGGACTAATTTTTAATTACTTTTAAGATATATTTAAATAATTTTAAATTGTGAAATTTTTATATTTCTTGAAATGTCTTGAAAATTGTCTATACAAAACCCTTTAAAAATTAGTATGTTGCTTCCTCTTAACTGTTTAAATATTGAAGTACACCCATGTTACAATGTGGCATGTGCTAGTGATAAGTGGGTATAATGAACTGGATCTATTATAAATGTATTTATTTTAACATTGTCTTATAGTGAAGACATGAATATGTACAATTCTAAATATAATCTTATGTTCTAACTTATAACATATTATACTTTAAATTGAAGTAGTTAGGTGTATAATATAAATATAAATTACACATATTTACACAAATATATACAGTTTCCGAATTATTCTAAATTCAGAAAACAGTTAATGGAGCATAATGCATTGTAATAAAATGATAATTTTTCAGAATATTCAAGAATTTATTGACAATTCTCCGCATGGTGTTATTTATTTCACATTCGGGTCAGTTATAGCCATGTCAAGTTTACCCGAAAATATTCAGAATGCATTTAAAAACGTATTCCGGCAAATTCCTCAAAGGGTTTTGTGGAAATTCGAAGGCGAAATGGAAAACAAGCCAGAAAATGTATTAACAGGCAACTGGTTTCCTCAACGTGACATTCTCCGTAAGTACTTATAATCTAGGTAAATACTGATTAGGTACTATAAAACATTTAAAGATTTAATACCATTAAAACATATCTAAAGGACTATAAATACCAATTAACCAATGTAACCAATTGTATAGGTAGTTAGTATAATGCCTATTATATTTAAAATGTATAATCTGTATTATTAGATTGTAAACAATATTCTGATTAAACAAAATTAATTTATATTATTTATTTATAGTATTTATAGCACTTCAATACCCAGATGTGATTATCCTATATACCTACGTATTTACTATTATAAATGTAAATAAATAATAGGTACATACAGGTATAATATACCATATATTATATTATTATAATCACATTAATTCATTCTCAAATCCGGATTTGGTAAAATAATATATATAGGTAGTATATAATATTGAATTTTAGTTCCTATATTACTCGAGATTAAGTTAATAATGGCATACAAAAAATGCAAGGATGGGCAAGTTAACGAATTTGTTTAACTCGTTACGAAAACGCCACGAAAAATAGCCCGTAAAAAATAGTTTCGGTTAGAATAATCGCATATAAATCATTTTTACATTGATAAAAAGCTGATAAAAATATTTGCTACATTTTGACAGAGCCATTTTTGTTTAATGTTAAAATTGTGTTTTTCATAAGCAATTTGAAATTGTAAAATTTTAACATATTTAAGGATCAATACCGTTGCAGATTTAAAATATTTACAAAAAAAAAAACTTCTGTCAAAAGTTTGAAAAAGTTATTTTCTTTTATTTAATGCCAACATTAATGATTAAATTATAGCTCTGAAAGCCATAAGACTTGAAGCACGAAGATGGTTTTTTTAACAAATATCCACAACAATAAAAGATGGAACTAGGTAACACGGGAATATTTTTAAACTTCTTTTAAAATATATTGAACATTTTAAATTGATGGATTTTTATTTTTCGTTAAATATTTTTTTTTTTTTTTTAAGTAACTTAATTAAAAGTTAACAATTTCTAATAAGCAATAGAAAATAAAAAAAATTAGAAATACCAATCAGTTGCTATTTCACAAATATTTTTGTATTAATATTAAATAGAAAGTACCCACCACTTCAATAGGTATATTTTTTATATTAGATAGACACAATTAATAAAATATAGATCAACGTGAAAATATCTACAGTTTCGACGCAAAAACTAAACTAATCAGTGTCGTACGAACCAATAAAACGAAAATTTACTACTATTTACCTCATGCCATAGTGTATCAACAATGTAAATTTCTAAAAACAACAATATTCAATCTAAATATTATAAAAATAATGGGAAATTTCCCACTCCAAAAAAGTCAAAAGACCGTAAACATCTATATTTCAACTAAAAATGTGTATATTTTTAATTTTTAAGTACTATAATTTATTATGTAACAATGTAACATAAAATAAATCCTAATTTTTACCAATATGTATTAGTAAATTCTAAGCATACATGTTTTTGTTATTTTCCTCCTCATCTGGTGTTTCTCGAGGTTCTATCCTATTCCCAATACTATATTTATCATACGCATAAATTCTGCTACCTACGTTAGTTCTTTATCATGCAATTTTTTAATCTTCTGGTAAAATTGAATGAATCCCTTGGTTTTTATTTAAATATTTTTAAACGTAGCTTCACATATTTATTTCAGAGATTACTCGCAAACCATTACAACAATATCACCATTTCCTCAGCGGGCGATTCAGTTTGTGATTTACGATTCACACTTACTCGTAAGTCGTATGCTATGTTTTAACAAACGTATCACCGAGATTTTTTGAAAATCGCTAAAAATCCTGGGTCTTATTCAGCAGTTCAGCACACTTCTCGTGAGTTTAATCTGGTCGCTCAATTTACTGTGTTCTTGTTGTGCTACATACTTAAATATAGTAGGGTTCTGTGGGATCCTTCCACTGCTGCTACCAATCTCGTCATTATTGAAAGAGTTCAGAGTATATTCCTCAGACATGTGGCTTTTACATACGAAATCTCAAGTCCCTCTCACGACTTCATTTCTGTATGTAAATCCCTTGGTCTTTACAATCTCAATTCTCTTATTTGTCATATAATGCGGTATGCAAAATTAGAACCTCTTACTTTTTACATAAAAAAATCTAAGTGTTTTTAGTTTTGTCGCATATGAAATATAAATATAAATTAAATTAGGTTTCAAGTCTTATTCCGGCTTTTATATGGCATTGTGTTCGTATAATATAATAATATAAGTAGGTATATCTATGGAATGTTCATTTCATTGTTAGTTATACACAGATTGTTTTAAATAAATAAAACATTATTAACAGAAACTCTCTTATATTATGCAAAAATAAAATTAATTTGCTTCGATGACAAATGGCTTTATCTAATTATACTACAGTGCATCCAAATGTCAAATTATTCATAAGTCACGGAGGAATATCTGGTGTATATGAAACAGTGGACGCAGGAGTTCCAGTTCTAGGGTTTCCACTTTACTATGATCAACCAAGGAATTTGCAAAATCTAGTAGATGCGGGTATGGCAATAACAATGGAATTGATATCTGTAACTGAACAACGATTTCTGCATGCAATCAAAGAGCTTTTATATAACAAAAAGTAAGAATCCAATAATTAATTTTAAGACTCTATATACATTATAATGAGCCGTCTTAATATTATATGTTCAACTTGATTTTCGAAAATTGTCAGATATGTTTAATATAATGTTTATTATTTTGTCCTATAGTTATACAAAAAATGCTAAAATATCTGCAAATCGTTTCAAAGACCGACCGATGACACCTCAAGAGTCAGTTGTTTATTGGACAGAATATGTACTTCGTCACAACGGTGCCCATCATTTGAAATCTGAAGCCCTAAACCTTACGTGGTATCAATACTTATTGTTAGATGTGATTTTTGTTGTAGCCATATCGTTCCTACTTATAGTGTACTTGTTTTATAAGATTTATAGATTTTTTTGTTTGCGTATCATAAATAGCTTAAGTAATGTTAAAATTAAGACAGAATAGATAAGAATAAAGTACGGAAAATGTTAAAGAATTTAGTTTAGACTATATGTAAAAATACGAACAAAAAGTGAAGCTCAGCTCTACGGTAAATATATCAATTACATATATATTTTTCATTGTATATTTTACCTGGATTCTCTGAACTTTACGTGATATCAATATACGTGTTCTTTTATATAATTTCTGTTGTAGTCATATACGAGTACCTACTTATATTGTTCCTATACTATTATGTAATAGATATAGAGTCTACTTGATATTTGATTTATAAGGTTTTGTATTTTATTTAATCACATATTATAAATGACTTCAGTAATCATCGGCGTAAATAGGGGGCTAGAGGGGCTTAGCCCCAGTAAATATAGTACTAGCCTCCCAATGGAAGGTCCTTCAAAATTTTTGAAAAATTCAAAATATTATAAAATCTATAGGTATGTAATATACATGAACGGTATTCCATGATAAAATAATAGGTAGCCGTTCGGACACAACGGCGAAAAAACCACAGTGTGGTGCGGCCCTAAGGTATCTAATATTATTATACAGTGTGTAAATTAATTGGAAAGTCGGTAGCCCTAATTCTTGATATATTATAGCAAATATTATACTGCATTTTTCAAAATTAAATATATAACTAACGGCCTCTGTTTTTAAATGATTTACAAAACAAATATTTAAAAAAAAAATTTTTTTGAAAAATTTTAAAATAGCCATTTTATAGAGTTGCTTATCGATAATATTGAGAAAAAATGTTGTTAAATTTGGTTGAATTTTTAATGAAGGAAAAAAAATTACAATTTCAAATATACAGCAAAATATAAAAAACGAGCAATTTTGCAATATTTTGCTATATTTTTTAAAATTATAAATTTCTCTTCTTCATTCAAAATTCAACAAAATTATTCTCAATATTCCGATAGATAACTCTATAAAATGGCTATTTTTGACGATTTTTGAAATATTTATTTTCATAAATCATGCAAAAATAGAGGCTATTTGTCATATATTTTATTTAAAAAAATACAATCAAATATTCGCTATATACTGAGAATTAGGGCTCTGACTTTACACTTAATTTACATAGGTACCTACTACCTACTGTATATAAACGTAATATATTTATATAACGTATTATTATGTTATTTAAAAAATTTAATTCTTACATCAATGACTTGTTTTAATGTTGTTGTTTTTTTTTTATTAACTAATTATTTGAATTAACTATTTTATGAATTTATGAATTGAAAAGAGGGTTATTATTTTTTTATGATAAGACACAAGCCTCCCCCCCCCCCCGTTCCAAATGTTAGTTATGCCCATGTGAGTAATGTTAATATTAATCGATAATAGATAAAAGTAGAGTTTGGAAAATGCTGCATACATAATGCAACATTTTAGACTTAAGGGGCCCAGATGTGAATAATTATCCAGATTCTTAAGGGGCCTCCAGACCACACGACTCTAAGGAGTATTATTTAGGCAATTTATTATTATATATATTGTTTGTACGATTTTGTGCTTGTATGAGTCGTATTATGTATATTAATTTTGTTAATTTTGTTTTTTTTTTTCTGCGTAATATTTCTATTAATCTGGAACAACTTTTTTTTAATGGACTATTTTTATACAACGGCGGGTGTGGAGATTCTCTACTAGAGAATACATTGGACGTTTAATATTTTGCCTAATAATAGCGAGCATACATCTTTCAGAATACGATTTACTCATAGCATAATTTATTCGTTTACCACCTATTACTTTTGCAATTATAGCATTATACGACTCAACTATATTACTGTAAACAGTGTTGAGCCCAGATAAGTACTTTTTTATATCTGAATAAATCTAGATAATTTATTTTAAATAATTGATTATTGGTTTGAATGATAATACATTGCACACAGTTTATATTTTATTTATGGACTTAAATAAAAAATTCATTTAAAAAAAAAAAAACGAAAACATAATATAATAAGTGGGCTAAGGTTAGGTTCCAACATTAAACTTATTCAATTGGCTCCAAACAAATGCCAAAACATTGCAAACAGTTAGCAAATAAATGCAATTCTATTGCCGAAGCCGTCAGCAAATCAAAATTGTTCCTTCGGCGAATTTTTTAAAAATAACGGAAACATAATAGGTGGGTCATTAAAGATACTATACTTAAACTAGACATAAAATCATTATTTATAGAATTTATAGAACTCCTTAAATATTTTTTAACTCTCTTCATATATGAGAATGTATGCTTGCATGCCACTGAAGACACTAGAATAGTAATTACTATACCACACAATTTATACATTTCTGAAAATGCTATTTTATATAGCTTCAAAAAACGATTTTTTAAATTAATCAATCCGTTATGTCTACGTTCTTCTATTTAATGATCAATATTGTTTATTGTATTTTTAATAATTGGATTTCGAGTTATTAAAATATAATATTTTAGAAATTAGTAATATTCACTATTGAAACACTCTAAAATATTTAAGGTATTAATAATATTTGATAAATAATTAATAGATAATTTTAAACACCTAGTTATAGTACTCGAAGCTTTCGAGATGGAGCACCTTGGTTCCTTGTGTTCAGGCTCATCTTCATTAATATTATCATTTTTTTTTTAATGAAGAACTTACTTATGTTATTTCTCTTCGACATATTTTTTAGATAGAATAAATAAAATAAATCATTATACACAGACACACAGTATTAAAAACGCATAAGAAAATTAATACAGGCAATACAGCAGTCGCAGTGGCGTAGCCAGGATTTAAGCAAGGGGGGCCAATAAATACCATAATTAAAATAACATTTTTGTTTTTATTATATTTAAAAAAGTAATATTAGCATTAATAAAATATTTACTAATTACTAGAACGCTTAATGCTTAGGTAACATAATAATTAATAACTAATAAATTATAGTAAATAAATAATATGTAATAAATATAATGTTAATATTTAAATAAAAAACTGAAAAGTAAACTAATTAACTAGGCAAAATATATTTTATTTATTGTGTCCAATCTAACATTTGCATCCTTCTGGGAGATCTTTTAGGAAATTCCAACAAAATATCTTTCTCTATATCATTATAGTTTAACTCATCTTTATTTATGTTAGCTAACGCCAAGCTTAACTCTTATACTAATTTAGATTTATACTTATATAGATAATTTATACACATTTAATAGTTCGATAAATTAGAACTTGAGTATTAGAATTTTATTTAAATATTAAAACGCCTATCTAGTATCTATGACTATGTATACATAGATAATACAATATCTTTTGCTCATCACATATTATCGTGGTTAACCTAATGAAACTTGGTTACTGAATTTAACAAACACATATTTTTGGTTATTGATAAGATAATAAAAAACATAATTAGGTTTATCGTGAAAACATGTGTTAAGTACATTAATAATAAATAAGCCATAGACCTCATACTATAATTATAAAGCTACTATTGTTAAAATTAGATCATATAAAATTGGTATAAAAAAAAGGCCCATGGGAGGGGCAATGGCCCCTCTGGCCCCCTCCTGGCTACGCCACTGAGCATTTGGCACATCAACAAAACAACTACGCATTATGTAGGTGCTGCATTTGGTAAATAATATAATACGAGTAGGACTACGATTACAATGAGGATTAATTTTGAAAATAATTCATATCGAGCATAATCAGGTACGAGCTGTATCTAAACTACGGCTTTAGATAGAATGGTTACGCAACGACGGTGATAAGATATCCTTCGTAAATTCTTCCCAAAAACCACCAAAAACTCACGTCACTGCAGCGCTATCTATTTTGTAATATAATGTCACAGGAAATTAAAGCCTATAGTAGTGTAACAATCTGCACACAAGGGCGCTAGTATGACGTGAGAAAACTGATATCATCAGAGAACATTTCTATCAGGATTTCACCGCGAATTAGCATAGGCAGTTGCGTAACCATTCTATCTAAAGCCGTGGTCTAGACACAGATTAAATGAAACCAGATTATGTACTTGGGCTTAGAATAATAGAATCGTGAATAAGATGCTGTAATTGGGTGCCCGCTAAGTGGCGTATCCAGTTACAATGAATATATTTATTGTACGCTTCATTTACAATATGTTTGCTACACTGACCAATTTAATCTATAAACCTTGAACGTTATTTACTGTTTATAAATGATAATAAATAATATTAGGATTTAAATCATTAGAATATCATTAAAGACTTTTAGATTCTAACATGTGGGAAAACTAATTTGGGGGCTCGATATTCGGTAAAGGAGATGTACAGGATTGTGGAAATTATAGAGGGATAAAACTTATGAGCCACAGTATGAAGATTTGGGAAAAGATAATAGATAAAAGGGTAAGAGGTGAGACAACTGTTACTAGAAATCAGATTGGGTTTATGCCTGGGAGGTCAACAATGGAGCCAATATTTTGTGTGAGACAGATTGTAGAGAAGTACAGAGAAATCAAAAAGAAATTGTGTATGGTATTTATTGATCTAGAGAAGGCTTATGATAG
>JAIPRL010004635.1:0-36668 GCA_025469235.1 Pemphigus obesinymphae | reverse complement strand
CATGCATGCCTAAATGTTTGTATAAATAAACTGTTGACGTGTTTAATAAAAACGATTATATATTTAACCGACTATCAACGTGTCTATTATTCATACGAGGCGGTAGTATCAAAACACCCTGCATCAATATTATTTATTTCGTCACACAATAAAGGAAAAAAAATATACATATTTAAAAGTTGAAATTGGAAGAGTAAAGAATAAAATAAAAATTTCTAGTCATTATAATATAGGTAATTTTAACGGGGTGCAAAACAGTAGGTACTGTACCTAACCGACGTCGATGTGCTATGGCGTTATACCGCGACAGTCTACGTACCGATCGGGTAATTTACAAAATATTACACATTTTAATCGAAAAGTTCTTGGCCGTGATGTTTGAGATATGACTAATAATTTATACAGTGTTTAATAAATAAAATGACTGATATTTATACTGTATACGAGGGAATGAAAGAAAGAGAATTAAAATTGAAATGAGATGTGAAAACTATTGTTAGGAGAAAGAAATTAGTAAGCGGATGTGTTTTTAAAATGAAAATAATGTAAAATTTATGACTAAGGGGATAAATAAATAATTGATACATATATTACTGCGGCCACTACACGTATAGACCGGAACATAAAAAGATTTTACGGCCACCAAAAAAGATTTAAAGTAGAAAATTAGTAATAATTATTAAAAATGTGGAAAAATAACATAATAATGGCGAAAATTGACATTCAAATAAAAAAGCCAAAAAATGCAAAAATATGCAAAATAAAAATTAGTTATTTAGACTTGCATGCTATTGAAACACATTTTGAACTAAAAAATTACCGTCTAAAACGATACCACCAATAAATACAAGGTGGAACAATTTCCGAGACTTACTTATAATCATATTCTACAATAAATATTAATTTTGCTTATATTTGGAAATATTGTAATATTTTATAATGTATATTAAATTTTATTTTAAATAACTAATAAATTTCTTAAGCTAAACCACCCATCTAGTCAAAACCTACTTCGTATCATATTTTGTAATACATATTAATTTTACTTATATTTATAAATATTGTTATATTTTATAATTTATGTTAATTTATATTTTAAATTACTAATAACTTTCTTACGTTATATGATAATTGTTTAATAATTATGGTTTGTAAATTAATAAATCAATTAATTTTTAGAGAAAGAAAAGTATGAAAGTAAGTAATAATAGTTCAAATAATCGAAGAATATGCCTAAACATATTTCAAAATACACACTCAGCTAGACTAAAATACGTTTGACATTTTTTAATTTAAGCACAGTATATTCTTACAATAATATTCAGTTTTATATCATTCATCATTACTTAGTATTTTGCTACACATTAAAAGAATAATATTGAATAGAACCATAGCTATTGCTTATTATTGATAATTGACTAAAGTTCAAAAGTTAGCATTAATTTAAACATATATATGTTATTTTAAATAGAATCATCTTTCTCTAGACCCATAAGAATAATTTTCAAAATTGCAAACTAGTCACAAAATAAGCATATAGCAGATATTAGCCATGTAACCCATGTGGTCAATACCGCTTGTGGTGTTAAGGGAATATTAAGTACTATTATCTTGAAATTTTTTAATCGATTTAATTCTTAGTATTTTGAAAATATTATGATAAAAATAATAAAATGTACGTACATTCACTATATTTACTACAACACAACAATAATGATTGTGTTGGACGAGATAATTTCGAATACTAATTTGTGACTGATTTTCAAGTTTTAAGTATCGACCTAATGGTCGAATAAAAAATGTTTTAGAAATAGTCTACTATAATTTCCTGGTCAATTTTATTGAATCTTTCAGAATAATACCTAACCTTACAGGGAATATTGCTAAGTAACTAAATAAATTAAACAGAATAATATGTTATAGTGAAATAAATTTTCCATTTCACTCAAAATCAGACAATAGTAACGGTAATTATTTTATTTTAATATTCAGATCGAATTACAAGTGTTTATGTGATGATTTTATTTTTATATTACAAAATGGACTATGCCTAAAATGATACATAGGAGTTTAATGCAAACATATTATAAATAACATAACATATTATAAATACTATAGAACGATTTATTATAATTAAATATTTTTACTGAGAAAAATAGGGTCAACATTGATATCATATTCATATATTGCTTTTTTTCAATATGCCTATAGTCTATAATATAAATCTCCAATTTTTTTTATTTTTATTTTTTAAATTAAAATTTTTATTAATAGTTTATTATTTATATTATGTAAAAACTAATACACATGTTAAGGTTTATAACATATAGATACAAATAATTTTAACATTAAATTATCACAATAATATCTATGATAACATAATAAATATTATTTCTACATGAGGAATAATTGATCTAAATGAATAAGTTTTTTATCAAGACCTAATTCAGGGTCCACTGACACATTATTTATTTTAGTTGTACATTACAATTTATTTGTATAGAATAATAGTTGAAGATAGTATAGGTAAGTAATTTGATTGTGTTCAGATTTAATATAATATTAATTCACATTATTTACTTTCATAGAGATCTTTATATTCCCGGTCTACTAATCGAAAGTTTGATGCAAAAATATTGTCATTCGTTTGTGCGTTTCATCCCATCGTTTGTGTTTAAGCCATTTCAAAGTTATTTCCATTCAAATGGGGAGAGAGAAATTTTATGACATCCTCTCTTTGAGACGTATTGAACTTTATCATCGTATCATTTGTGTTACGATAATACAGTTGGGTACCGTTCTCTCCATTGTTGGAACTGTCCCCATTCCTCAGTCATATATAAACGATGTGGAGGCACTTAATGATAACCCTCAATGTTGATATTTTAAAACGATTTTTACCGACTCGAATACGCTACGCCATTGTAAATTTGCATCATTGTTACAATTTTTATTGTAAAATTGTTTTGGAATTTTATTTTTCAAATTTTCTTAGGAGTTATGGGGAGTAATGTATATTATACTGTTATCCACCGTATCATTATATAGATTATAGACTATTAATTGGACAATTCATTACTGATCAGAATATTTACTATTCCTGAGAGTTTTTCTAGACAAATATTTTTTTTTTTTTCATATTATAAATTATAAATTTTTAATGTTTTAAACCACAGATTAAATATCTATAATATTTTTAATCAAATTCAAAACAAATTAAACTCCACGTCAACCATAGTTGAAGATTTCATGTTCATAAATTACATTAAAAATATTTTTAAAAGTTTTTTTGATTATTAATTTCGAATTTTCGAAAATTTGATAAAATTGCTTATATTTAATTTCTTATCATTGAGTTTCCCATTGCTCATTGTCTTGTGTTAAGAGGAACACCTAGGTATTTAAATTGTGGTACTCTGTAGAAGATGTGTTCTCCCACTTCCACATTCTCTCCACGTTGATACATTCTATCCCTTCTGCTAAGTTTCATATATTCCGTCTTTTCGTCATTTATTATGAGACCGACTTTACTCGCAGCATTCATTAGTTTCTTAGAATGTTTCTTTATTATCTCTATGTTGTCTCCTATGGTGACAATATCGTCTACATATGCCAGCATGCCTATTTTTGACTAACCTAATGTTATGCTTTTTGATATGTTATATCTCTAACTACCTTTTCTAGTACTGGGTTAAAAAGAATCGGAGAGAGTGCGTCCCCTTGTCTGAGACCAGTAGTTACTTTAAACGATTGAGATTTAAAACTAGAAATTTTAATTTTTATCTCAGAATTTTCCATGCTGGCTTTAATAGGATTGATTAGTTTTTTTGGAAAATTAAACTCCTTTGTATTGCATCCCATATACATTGTTTTATTTCTTTGGTATCTCCGCGACTCACATAGAGAATTTTTTTTTCGTCCGATCACATATTATATTAAAAACTGTATATAATATGATAATGAGTTTTAAAACGTGCATAGGTACTTAAAATATACTTAAGAGATAAGACTTACTTACATTTTGATTCATTGTTCTGTGAGTTCTTATAAAGCTAAGGCCCCAAAACCTAGTCATAGCTCAAGCCATTCCCGAGATATTGGGAAGGTCACCCAAGGTTATTCTTTTTATTATTTTGTATACATTTGTAATTTGTAGCAATTATCGGATATTATATTTATTAGGACTTTTGTATGAAATACCTAGGTATTTAATTCATAATACAATTCTGAGAAAAGTTGGTAGTATTATTTTTTGATTTACACCCAATCATTTTCCATTAATATCGATATTTTTCCTTTTCTTTCAATTTTTATCGTGAATTAGGTACCGAAATTGATAAAATAAAGTACTATTTTATCACGTCAATATTATGTTACAGTAATTATTTGCTGAAAATTTTAGGTTTTGGCATTACATTTTTTCTATTTATAACAATAATAATTTTACCTAGATATAGTTTTGATTAACGCTTAGATGCATATTCATTAATTTTCTTCTACATATATTATTATAAAAACAAAAGATTAGTCTCTTCGTTCAAAATCTATAACTTATTAATAAATTTTGTAATTTTTATAAGTTTAAAATGTATTATAATGTTATAAAAGTTTATAATGTTTGGTGAGTTCTTATTATAAAATGTTTGTAGTCTTTAAATTGGCTTATTATGTATTAGGTACAATATTAATTTAAAAATTGTTTATTTATATATTCCCAATAGAGTATAATATATATATATATTGATGTTAGTATAAAATTTTATGATATTATGTCATAGATTATATAACATATACTATGATTAGATATTGGATTTTCAGATGTTTATATATTTTAACTGTGTGCATGGGTAAAAATGAGGTCAAATTAACGATCACAAAATTCATCGAAAAAAAATCATTTTGCATATTAGAGCATATTTTAGAGGTTAAAGAATATTGTGGTCTTTATAACATATTTTATGCATATATCTCGATTTTTGGAGAAAATGCACACAAACGAACATTTAGACTCTAGGCGAAATGAGAAATTTTTTTACTTTAGTAGTCTGTAAATAATTTTTGGGGTTGAAAAAATCGTGTTGAAATATTTTGAAATAAAAATTTTTGATTGAAAATTAATTCTAGTTGCTACTTTGAAGATATCATTTTTCGATTTTCAAGTAATAATTACAAGGAAGGAAAAACTACCTTTTTTCACAAAAAATATTTTAGAAATTCAGAGGAAGTAACAAAATAGAGTTATCATAAATAACTTTTTAAAATTATAATAATATACCGAGCTTTACTCAGAATAGTACTTCGAATGCAATGATTAATCTTTGTACTCTAATTAAAAATAACAATAATATATCAACTTCTATCATTTCTATCTTGACAACTTTTGATTTAATTGCTTATTTTTCTTTTTTAAAAGCGATTTCTACATTTTTGGCGAAAATTTTACTCAAGTGCCCCTGATTTAGCTTGTTTTATACACAATATTTTATTTTTAAAAAAATGTAAGGAGAATATTTTAAGGTTTTATTTCTTGCATATTAGTATCGTATAAGAGTATAGCTCTTAATAATTATGATTATAGAGATAATACAGAACCAAGATATATTTTTACGTTGTGCATAACCAGGGGGTTATATATAATAACTTTTGGGGGAAGAGTTAATGAAAATATTTGCTTTTTCTACTCCCCCTTAAAAAGAAAGTCCTCAAATTACGACTATTATTTTATCCCCACCCTCATATCTTTCCATGACGTTTAAGTTGAAACTAACCATTTACATTTTGTTTAAAACTGTATGTGAGTCATAGAAAATTGTTAGCAATTTATAAAACTAAAATTTCAATGTTTAAAATTTAAAAGTAATGAATTATAACGCAAAAATAATTAAACCTTTAATTAAATTGAGTTTTATTAATTATAAAAAAATCCACAAAATGTACCATTCTTCAGCCTATAAATAATTCAACATATTTAGTATACCAAATTATATCACTTTTAAATTTTTATATATTATATTCATAATATTAAAACATTTAAAATATAATTAAATATTTTTAAACATTTTTGTTATTACTACATAACTACAAATTTTCATAAAATGTCTAGTTTAATTTTTAATTACAGTTAATATCAATTACTCATTTTATTTTAATGTTTACAGGCATATTATTGTTTATTAATACGGTAGAGTTTTTTTAACACGAAATTATTAATTTATTTAAATATATATTAGTCTAACAAACGTAATTCTTGAAATGTTTGAATGTAATAACGATTCGCATTTATTATTTATTTTAAATATATTCTCATATATAATATAACATAGGATTAAATAATTTCAAATTAGTAGAATATTGTTTATATTATTTTGTGTATATACGATAATCTATAATAGTCTTTATTTTCAATTATGTTATATCTAATAAAAACTATATAAACTATATAAAAACTAGTTGCACTATTAATTATTATATGTAATTTACGCATGCTATTATTTTGAATATCTATAATGACTATAATATATTATATTTAAAAGTAATAAATAGTTATTGTTTTATTATTATGAGAACCTAATGCTAAATTATTGTATAACACATAGTCAGTGGCGAAACTAGGAGTGGTAGACGGGGGTTTGATCCCTAGGCTTAAAATGTTTAGGTAGAGTAAAAATTTTTGGCGTAAAATTTTAAAAGTGTAATACACATATATGCTGACATATTCAGGGCAATCTTGACAGAGGGATCTTGAGAGGAAAGGTGAGTCGCCCCTCACCTCGAAAATATACTGCAAAATGAAGGTTTCAGTCGGCATATTGAAGGTTCAGTCAGCAAAAACAGAAATTGTGTGATGTTTTTTTAGCTTATTTATTGTTTGAAGAAAGCATTTCAAGAAATTATTCGTATTTAGTCGACATCAAAAAAGTGTACGACTTTTTTTTTTTTTTTTTGCGTAATTTTACACTTTTCTCTGAGCATCAAAAATCTTAGTTCTGCTTCTGTACATGGGCAGTGTCTGGAAAGAACACGACATTTATGAACGCACGTTCATGCGTTCACGTTTATATTTTGTGAACGAAACGCGAACGCCACTCATTTCTGCCAAATAGAACGTGAACGTGAAGAACATCCATAGTTTTAAGAAATTTGAACGATTTTCATGAAGTTCGAATGAAATTAAAATATAATTCTAATTCCCTATAAACCCTATTATATTTAAGTATAATTAAGAAAATATAATACTCAAATGTTAAATTCTTTGTACTTACTTAAATACAACTTTAAAACCCGGTTTTTTTTTATCTTTTTATTATAACTGAGTACAATATAAATATAATCTATTCAATCAATAGTAATAAAATAGTAATATTTATGAAAAATAAATATTTATAATAATAAATTTTTATTAAAATATAAAAATAAAGAACAGAACAGTAAACATAACCTCTGACAAAAAAAAAAAAAAAAAAAAAACAACCAACTGTGAACTATTAATATATCTGTTGATATTAAACAAGACACTCAGTAGAATTAGTATAGTAAAGATAAAACACACTATAGATTATAAACATATTATATGTCTATTGGAATAGGACAAAGATTGTGTTGTCACATTTCATTCATGGAAGGAGTAACACGCACACACAATTGATTGTTGTATTATTGATAGTAAATATGGATTAACAGATATGTTTATTGTGGCAGTCCAGCTACGCGTGACCCATTGCTGTTGTACGTTTTATATGGAGAGGGTAGCAAGGGTAAAACTACATTTTATAACGTTAAATATTTATAAATTAGAAAACTATAAATAAAGTTGTAATGCAGGTACTGATTTTTTGTATTTTAATAATGTTATATCGAATTTCTCTCAGAATTATTATTTCGAATGCAGTGATTGTTGCTTTTATAATTATACCTTAAAATATTATAATATTATATGTTAGTTACTACAGTACTATAAAAACCCCGAATTTATCAAGAATAAGGTTAAAATAAATACAAGTGATAAATTACTCGATAAATTCTGAATGTAGGTATGAAATGGTATATATTATATTATATTATATATAATATAATTATATTATTTATTATTTATAATAGTAAATATAATATAAATATATAATATTATATTAAACGATATCCGATAATTAATACCCAAAATATCGGTATCTATGGTGGACAAAGCTTTATATAGAATTATATGCTTGGTATCCAATGATTCTAATACTATATAAAGTTGTATTACATAGACTTATTATAATATTAAACGATTATTGAAAAAAGTCAGAAATGAGCTTGTAAAGTTATATTTGCAATATAATTAATATTGCTTTAATTGTGCAAAAAATATGTTGAGAATAGATTGCAACATGGATGTGCTAAATAGACTAATATTGACTTCTGACCCACTCATTATAAGCACGAGACGTGTATCTCTCAAACAATAGAACAATACATTTGATAAAGAAACTTAAGTTACTTATTTTCGATACTAAAACCACAATAAATGAATATAATATAACACTTAGTTATTTCCAAGATGAATATAGAAACAATGAAGATGATGGGAATCAATAAAAAGATCATTCAGATTAACTTCTTGATGAAGACATAACTTCTATTAGAGGTTTTTTTATCATTATATACCTAATATCTGTAATTTTGCAGTAAACTGAATTCTTCAAATAAAATTAAAAATTTTGTATTATTTTATTAAATAATAGACTATATATCAAAATATGTGACATACTATATAAAATAAAATTTATTTAGAAACTGAAAAACTAATTTTGTCGATTTTCTCGATGCAAATACACGTATATATGTATATTGTATATATATATATATATATATATATTTATATTTATATATTTATGTAATCATATGTGTATCGTGAACCTTTGTCGACATTTCCAAGTGCTTGTTATCAACAATGGTAGTTTCATTCCTCTATCTCACTGACCTCTTCGTCATCCATGGAGCCAGTGATATTTTCCACCGACACTCCGGAGTCACTCTTCTCTGAGCTTACTGAAGTTTCGCCATCATCGTCAATGGGTTCACTGACTTCAAAATCGGATTGTATGATTTGTGGGAAGTCATTAATTACCGCCGGCGAATCATCGTCGTTCGGTTCTTTGACGGTAACCTCTTCCTGTAATGGTCAGTGGGCTATGGATCCACTACAAGTGCGACTGATGATTCGCTAGTGACTTCCATAGCTTGTTGTTCTGTTGCCGAGTCATATGGAACCGTCGGTAGGACCACAGTATTAACAATGACAGGGTTTACATTTTCCATGGTTTGATCGACATTTTTGATCACTGGAAGAATCAAAGGCTAGACGAAAGAAAAACAAGAAAAATCCATGTATATAGTTTCGATTTTCAACAAAATTTACTGAAGTTTATTTATTGTGTGTTACAGGTGACAATATTTTAGGGTATCAATGAAAAAAGTAACCCAGAATAAATGCCCAATAGAAAAATTACCTGAAAAAAAAAAAAAAACTATTAAACGACATAATTAATTTAATAACATTATAATATTATATTTTTAGTATATCTTATATTTTAATATATTTATTTTTATAATATTTTTACCTATTTTTAAATGCTTCGTTGCAAAAATATACATCAATTATTTATATTTATTGTCGAGTGTTCATATTGGATATTTTTTCAGAACTTTTTTTAAAGACGAAACACTCATTCTTCAATCAATTTTTGTGTTTATGAATATATAAATTTACACTATATAGGTATTACTATATTTTTCTAAAAAATATTTTAGCTAGTTATTTTCTATATAATAATAATGTTATTTTTCATTAATTTTAGAAACTGTTTTCGAAATGTAATATTCATTTTAAACTTCGTATTCCGACAAATTAAGAAAGAACGATGGTATTGAACCAAAAAGTAATGTACATATGAACTACTATGTATTCCAGATTTTAAAAAAATCTATATGTTTTAAATTTTAAATTTATTAATTCACATTATTACTAAATAAGTTATTAATGAATATCAACATTTGCACTTAAGAAATATTCTCCCGGCTAATTCAAAAATTCTAAATTAGAAAGTTAGATTCTATAAGTTGAGCCCCCGAAGATGAAACAATATTATATTATATAACGAAATAATGTCAACAGAAAATAAAATAAATGTAGTAAACCGTAAATAATAAAAGCATGGACAAAATACATTATGGTTTATCCGTGAAGACTTATATGATAACAAATTGAGGCGTTATTCATATTAAGGACAAAATATAAACAACGAACTATTATTGTATGGTCTGTCATTAGTATCTTATAATTATAGTCAGGATTTGATACGGAGTTTTCGTGGGGGGATTTTAGAAGCTAAAACGTTATCCACAATCTACTATACTGAAGGGTCAGAAAATGATTCAAGTTTTCAACTGAAAAATATTTGTCCATGAAATATTTGGTGAGTAAAGTACTGAAAAAATATAATAGAAACACTCCAACCCAGCAAACTCCAAACTTATGAAATCTTTCAAACGATTCAAAATCACCAACTTGCCTTATTGATGCCATTCCATTTAATTTTAATTCATAATATAAACAAACGCCTCAACTATATATCAGCAAAAAACTACAATACCCGGATTTGTAAGAAAATACTGAATTGGCCGCAAATTGATAAATCATATTTTGTTAATAACAGTGATATTTAATCAATTTCTGTGTTAGTACGTCTATATTTTCTTACTTGATTTATCGACAATTGTGGTACTTGATACCTGAATGATGCCGAAAGATCAAATGAGAATACCGGTTTTGTTGGTGCGACTGGCTTTTCTAATCACGTATCCTTAGGTTTCAACGGTTCACTTTTATGTTCAGCGGACAAGATGGTGGATATAATTTTGTGTTCGTGATTAAAGTCGAAACCTGCATGTTGGTAGAAATTTTTGGTTGGTCCGAATTTTCGGAGACTAAACGTGTCCCATGTTTACCTCCAAGTCTGTGATCACCTCCATGTCCATAATCGCCTCCATGCCCATGATAAACTCCATGCCCATGATAAACCCTATGCCCATAATAACATCCATGCTTATGAAAATGTCCATGCCCATTATCCCTCCGTATATATGATCAGCTATATATCCGTGACCATCAATATGTCCATGATAATCTCCATGTTTATGATGACCTCTGTTCCCGTGATAACTTCTATGCCCATTATCACCTCCGTTTCAATGTTTCAATGATCATCTCCATGCCCATGATAATCTCCATTTAAGTTTTAATTGATATATTTTCTTTAAATTTACAAATGATTATTCCTTAGTTTGGTAATAAATGTAAAAAGTAGTTACAACTACATCCTAGTAATAATAATACAGTTTATTTAATTTTGATTACTACAATACTCCAATCACACATATAATATAAATTTAAATGGTACACACTTTAAATGGAGGTTAAAATATACGTTTAAAATATAATAATGTTATAGATGTAATAATAATAAGAAAAAAAACATGCTGTCTGATCATTTTAAAGTCTTAGAATCAACATTTTCCGATTTATGAGTAAATGAAAATTATTTTCAGTTTTCACCTATATTTTTTGAGAAAACTTCCGATACATTTTTACTAAAATCAACATATTAACTTTTCAAACTACAATACTGACGAAATTTAGAATAAGAAATTAAGGATTAAAACTTTTTATTATAATCCATATAATACAAACAATTTAATTTTTACGAAAACCCTAGGAAGTTTTTATTCGTATTAAATATTGTATTTAAATTTATAAAATATGGATTATCGTATTTAACTATTTATACAGGTGAACCTAAGTTCATTTAAAGAACAAAAGTAATAGAAATATACAACTGTTGTCCATATTGTGTACATGCAATAGTCAAAGCATTTAACACATAAAATATTATTTTATTCGAACTTGTGTTTAAAATATAATATTACCGCGTGCCACATACCTAATGAGTTGTACATTTTATACAAACCTCTATAGTCGAATTAAGGTAAAAATATTCAAAGATTGATGAATAAAATATGTAAGGATTAAATATCCATTTAGACTATAGGTAAAATACACTCTAGGCAGTCTATAATACTATAAGTCAAGAATCCCGTAACGTGTATATCTTAGGAAAATTCAATCTAATTTAATAACATTAGAATGTCAAGCTTAAAATTCAAAGATTTCAATATTATTCTTATAATGTTTTAGATTTTGTACTATATTTCATAGACATACGCAGATAAATACAGAAGTGGGTAGCCCTCCCATTGCCTTTAAAATTCTATTTTTTTATGTTTCATATTTTAAATGTTATATATATATATCTATACAGTGACGCATTTTCAATTTTATTTCTGGGAGGGATTCTAAATATATTGAAATCCAATTATTAATATAATGATATTTACATGAACTATTTATTACTACTGGAGGATAGTCACTGGTAAAACAATACTCAAATATATACTAGAAGTAGGAAATTTACCGATACATCAGGCTTTCAGATATGTGATATATATGAACAGACACACCAATTTGGTATATGACTATGAACCAGCTTCGATGCATGATTTTCAAAGCAGCAGCTGAACGCTTACGTAGCCTGTAGGAACAGGTGCAATGGACATAGATCCAGCACTTCGATATTGAAGACCTTGCGGCAAAAAAATAATATACGTTGATTATATAGATTTAGTTATAAATATCTGGACGTCGATCATCAGATCGGATAATGTATTATTATCATATATTGTATTACAATTATTTGTTTTAAACCAAATTTGATAACAAAAAACTTGATAATAACAAATACTGACACGTCATGGATCATTTTATATAAATTTAATTCTTTAATTTTATTAAAGTTCCTATAATAATTCATTCGTTAAATTTTGCAAATTTGATGATCTTTTTTTGCTATTTGATAAGATAAGAGATATGATAACTTGGCTATTTTGGGCGACTTGAGTGCGCTCTATAGGCGATATGACTATTCATTATTCAATAATCTGGTAACCCTATACCATTCTTACTGACGGATGTCTTTAATATTAATGATCTTTTCTCGGACCACAATCCAATACTTCTGTTAATTTCAGATTCCCCAGTTAAAACCTTCCCTCCCCTTTTAACATAAAAAAATTGAGCCAAAGTCAAATCTGAATTGGAATCAAACCCCATAACACACACGACACAATCTATAGATGAAATTCTATCTCTTATCACATCAAAAATACATTCAGCTGTTAGGAACAATACTTTTCAAAATAATCCTTATAAACTCCCTCTAGAAATCGCCCTTGAAATCAGTACCAAAAATCGTCTGCGACGTGATTGGCAGAAGACCCGCGACACCATCATCAAAGGTCAGCTGAATCACAAAACAACATTCATTAGGCTAGTCCTGCGTACCCCCAAACAGAACGAATGGGACAAGTTTTTGACCCGACTAACGACACTTCTATATTCAAATTAAACAGAAACTTTCTGAAAAAAGCACCTGCCGTTCACTATCTGACAGGACCAACTGGCTTGATCTACTCGGCCATAGAGAATACTGAACTTTGAAGATATTTTTAAAAATCAATTTTCTCCAAACCCTGGACCAGACTTACAGGGAGTAAACACCAGCATTTAAGTGATTTGCCAAACGCCCATCCTCAATCACTTCTACATCTCTCCAGGTACCCTAGGTCAAATTATTAGACGTCTCCTGAACCATAAAACTCCCGGAAATGATAGAATATCAAATGTCACCCTAAATAACTTACTTCCTAAAGGGATTATCCTTTTAACAAATATTCTGAATGGTTGCCTTGGTCTGAGTTATTTCCAAGCAGCATGGGAAACCGGTATCATCATCACTATTTCCAAATTTGGTAAGGACCATAACCTACCAATCAACCATAGGCTGATCACCCTTTTGTCTTTGGTGTCAAAATTATTTGAACGAGTTATTCAAAATTTCCTCCTCGGTGCTATCGGCTCAAAAATAAGACACGAACAATTTACTTTCAGGGCTAACCATTCCACATCATTATAACTCATCAACGTCATTGACCATCTGTGCACCAAAGCAAACAATTAGGGAAAAAACAGCCTTAGTATTCATTGACGTGAAGAAGGCCTTTTATCGCGTCTGGCATGACGGTTTTCTTCATAAACTCCACGTACTTGGTACTCTAATTCATTTATCTAAAATCATTGACTCATTTCTAAGAAATTGATCTTTCAACGTCAGAAACAGAAATAGCCTCTCAAGCACTAGGCCCATATTAGCAAGCATACCGCAGGGGTCGTGCTTATCTCCCTTTTGTATATAATTTACAACAACAATATTCCGGTAAACCAAAACTCGATCGTCACTCTCTTCGCGAACGACACCTTTTGCCATTCCTCAAATAAAAATTTCGATCGCGCCATATCCCATCTTCAAAAACAAGTTGACGCTGCGTCCCACTGGTTCAAACTGTGACCACTAAAATTCAAAAGACATTCAAAGACAAACTCAAAGACAGTTGCGGTTTAATTCAATCATCCTAATATCTCTAAGATCTACCATATTCACCTATATGGCTATCACATCTATTGGTCCAAATCCGTTAAATATCTGGGCGTGCGATTAGACCAAAATCTTCATTTCAATCTTCACATCCGAGATACGGTTAAAAAGGCC
Organism: Pemphigus obesinymphae; assembly: GCA_025469235.1. Taxonomy (NCBI): domain Eukaryota; kingdom Metazoa; phylum Arthropoda; class Insecta; order Hemiptera; family Aphididae; genus Pemphigus; species Pemphigus obesinymphae. The sequence goes on along the minus strand of JAIPRL010004635.1, from coordinate 21,969 downwards.
ATTAGAGTGCGAGGGATCCCCTACCCCATCTTTAACAAGAAAAATATGATATCTGATAACAATAAAAACTAAACTGAAATTTTTTCAAATGTACTTCTGATCTCTGATCGCTTACGCCGGTCAGGCTTGGGCTCCCTTAGTGTCACACACGAGTTGGTCTAAACTGGTGTAAACAGTAACAACTCAGGAGTTGTTTAACACTGAAGATGAAAACATTGTTTTCGAAATACGTATTTGTTAAATAAAAACAAATTATTTTGTAGAAACTGGGTAGGTATTTATTTATACATATAAATAATTCTACAAGTAACTCAACACCAAAATATAATGTTATAATTCGAAATATGATTTTATACTCATGTCTATAGTATATTTATGTAAATATTCTCGTATTTCACAGTAGGTATCTACTTAATTTCTCACGTAAATATATTTATACCTTTCACCGAGTACATACATACGAACCACATGTTACAACGCGTAATTCTATGAGGCTTTAAATACACATACAATTAAGCTACAACCATCTTTTAATAATAATCTCTCCAACGACTCTCCCCCTCTTTTCGTTCTATTACAATATTATAGAAAATAGGTACATTAATTGTATGGTTTATAATATTTCAATCATATTATGTTCATTATTGGAGTACATGATTATGTATAGGAAAAAGATATAGACAATTTAAAAATTTAAAACATTTCATAACATATTATGGTGTTTAGTTTATGTGATTAGATAAATAACATTGAAAACATTTTTAAGCTACCCAAACGGGTGTTATAACTTACAGTCATGGAGGGTTTAAACTATATATATATACATATATATATATATACACCTACCTCCATAATCACAGTAAAGTTGGTGTATAGCACTTTGATGTACAATGCAACGGTATTAAAACTGATATGTTTTTAAAAGACAAAACTCGAAATCATGAATGACTGAATAAATCATTGTTTGTCAGTATTTTACATATTTCCGTAGGTATTATGTCTATATGCAATCAATGTATTTCAGAAATCTAGATAGGTCACCCAGTGAGTCGAATATTTCATTACTGCAGGGTGTCCAATTGGACACAGAAAGTACCTATAAAAAAAAACGTCCTGCTGTATTCCTAATGTAAACCCCGGACGGGTTACATGTACTTTTTGCTGAACCCCCCGAGTCAACACATTGTACGGTACGCATACGGGATATGTCGACACATCTACGTTGTGTGTATGTATTGTACACTATACAACAGTATACAAGTCGGTCATATGTGGTACCAAGCAATAAAATTTCCAATTTTGGTCCAAATTTGGAAAAAAAAAAAAAAATGCCCAATTTCATTGACGTTTGATGAATTCCAACCCGACGGTGTAACTTGCAGTACGGATTGTGCGCACGTGCCATTATACATTTCGATTTGTGTACGAAAAATATACTTGTTCACTGGAAACAGACTTTTAATAATTTAAATAAGAGTTTGTATTCCTCTTGCCTTGCCCTAACGTATGGCGTGCGTACTGTTCAAACACATGTTTTCTATTCGAATGTTCACTCAGCACACAGCTATATAACATTCAGTTTTTTTAAAAAAAAACTGCCATAACATATTCCTATTGCAGTAGCAGTTCCTACTACAGTACAACAAAATACAGTAATGGATTCAATTCAAAAGTACGCATTGCTAATTGTTGCCTTAGTTATTGCGTCCAGTATACAACATGTTTCTGGTATATATTATATATCTATTTTATATTATATCTTTTGGAAATAATTATTAATAAAATTATATTATGATGTTTAATTGAAAATTTTTTCAAATGTGTAACATGTTGTAATATTATAATATCGGTTACAAACTATTAACAACGCTTTGTATATTTCATTGCTAATCTTATACATAATTTAATGTTTCATAGGTCCCAAGAGGTCAATTGAATTTAATTTTTAAACGTCTAAAAGAATTCATTCGTTACAATTTTCAGCAAAGTTTCGTCAACTCAATTTCTTTTAGGAATAATCTACAGAGTGTTCTCAAAGTTCGAATAAGTTCAATTTTCTCCCTTCCTAATAAAAATTTTTGAATTCTGACTTTTGTATAATATTATGGATTATTATACACATATATGAAGATATTTTTCAGTATTTACTTCCCACTTAAACCAAAATTTTTTTTTTTTTTAACTAATATAGAGATAAAAAAAATATACATAACACGTTTGAAATTTTAATTTTAAACGTGCCGTTTCTCCACAAAACCTATTTGAAAATCGAAAAAAATATATTTAAAAGACGCTTTTTGTTGTATTATTACACTTGCGTAGGTATTGATAATTCGACCGATAGTATCCAGTGTCGAACAGATACAATTGCATACACATGTATACGAAACGTGTGAATGCATGGGCATATGTAAATTCCATCCCAAAAATTTACAGGTTAAAAAAGGTACTTGTAAATTCTGCCCCGAAAAAATCTTTATTGAAAATATTATTTACAAGGAGTTCTTAAAGTACTCCGAATCGTGCAGAGAAACATAAATGGAACGACGGGCCACGCTCTCAAATGTCGCTCCGTTTTGCTTTTAACCGAAAATATCCTCTGATTTGCTGTGGAACACCACATCGAGTTATTAATAATATCCATTTACTATTTTCTAATAGTAGAAGTTTATTTTCACGTTCAGATTCGATCAATTGAGCTATTATATTACGTACGTATGAATACAGCTTTGGAATGTTTAACACGTGTGTTTCAAACATAAGCGATTCAAACATTTTATAATTCCTATCTGCAGTTAACTTGGCAATTTTTATTTCCGAAATATTGTAATAAAAGCCGATAAGAAATTATATAATTGACGATTGTCGTCTGATGTTTGATCCGTGTTTGTACATTTTGTAACTTACAAGTACTATACATCGCCGCGTACAGTCACGAAATTGCTTAGTTTAAAAATACAAATTATTCTGTGCAGAATTTAAGTGTGCCTTTTTTACCTGTATATTTTTCCAGGTGGCATTTACACATACATTTTTTGGCATGTACATTTTCGGGATGGAGTTTACTATAGACCTTTTTTTACCTCTCAATGTGGAATTTAATGTGATATTATTGAAGTCATTTTAATTAGTAACGTTCGTTAAACGTTATCAACATATTCATCAAATTTTTTATAACACATTTATAATAAAAATAATTAAATTATATTTTTTTCTAGTTCTGAATATTACGAAATTAATTTTTTAAAAACAATTAATACTGCATACCAATATTTACGTAGGTAGGTACCTACCTATATTATACGTAGAAAAATAACAGTCAAGCCAAAATAGCCTTAACAGCAACAACATAATTAATGCACCTACAAATTAATTTAACTAAATTATTTTGCATTTTTCGTTGATGTGTAATACTTATAAATTAATTACGTTTACATAAACTACAATTATTTGATTATTTGTATTCTTTCAAAGCTAATCTTTTTTTTTTCTTAGGTTCTAAATTACCAATAACCTTTTAATTACATTTTTGTATATTAATCAATAATTTAAATGCATACCATAAGATGACTGAATATCAAATACACATTTAAAGTTGTAAATAAAAATACATAAAAATACATTTACTACTCTAAAAATTTTAGAATAGATAATAATATTTTATTCATGCATCTAATAACAAAATTATTTTGGAAAAAATATTTTATTTTAAACTGATGTAATAGGTAGAGTTTCTCAATTTCAAACAATGAATTGTTTAAAACTAATAATTTATAAATTTTTTTTAAATATATTTTTTTTATTAATTTTTAATTTTAATTTAGTTGTCAATTTTTCTTTTTTCTCCAATAATTATGGTCTTTAAAATTTTTTTTTTATTCTTAATTTTAAAATTATCACATTTCACCAAACACGCACTAAGATTAATTATAAATATTTTTATTTTAAATGTGTTTCATCGTCAGCATTGTTGTATTAAATTGAAGGAATAATGTCTATTGCTTATAAATTATAACGAATCAAATTACAGCTATTCAATTACTGACGTAAAATGTCCCAATAACTTATATACTGTGTTAATATTATTTTATTGTACGAGTTTTTTATTTATTTATTTATTTATTTATTACGGTACACTATATAAGTAATTTAGCAAATTCATACTTAATTATGTTTTTTATAAATATCCAAATAGAATCTAAATTTACCCTCGGAAAATTTATATCTAAAAAATTGAATCAAAATAATAATACAAATTATAATCAATGAAGTTCTTAAAACGCTTAACTTCTATGATTTGCCGTTATAAAACGTAATTATATAAAAATAATAAATATCAAGTTAGATTAAAATAAAATTTTACAAATTTTCATCTTATGTATAAAGTAAAACAAATAACTACGAATAAAAAGAAATATAATATACTTATTAAACAAAATATGGACTGAGAGAATTCACAATAAAATTATGAGTAACAAGTTTCCATCGTAATTCATCATAGGATATTTTTTATTATATCTTTTAATTTTAATTATATATGTATATAACCCAAATATATATTATATATTGTTAACCTGGTGACATCAAACAGTTCAAATTAGTTGTTACTTATAATCATATTCTATAGTACATATTAATTTTACTTATAGTCGTATTTAAAAATATTGTTATTTTTATAATATATATTAATTTTTATTGTAAATTACTAATAATTTTCCTACGATTAATTACGAAATAATTATGGCTTATAAATTAATAAATCATTGATTTTACAGCGGTTCGAAAATTAGACCGTAAGTTATAATTGTACAAATAATGGTACAAATAAACGAAGAATAAGCTTGATCATATTCTAAAATACACACACAGCTAGACTAAAACATGACTGATATTTTTAAATTAAACTCAGTAGGTACATTATTAAAATAAGATTTAGGTATTTATGTTTCATCATTAGTATTTGTGTAATATATTGAAGGAATAATGTTGAATAAAACCATGGTTATTGCTTATAAATTATAACGAATCAAATCACAGCTATTCAATTACTGATGTAAAATACCATAATAACTTATATACTATGTTTATATTATTTCATTGTATGTGTTCTTTAATTCATTTGAATATTTATTTATTACGAAACGCTGAGTGAGAGTGCAATAACAATGTACATGTTATTTGAAAAATGATATGATTTAAGATAAAATTTAATACTTGGTTTTCAATAAATTCGTTTTTTTTTTCTAAACTAGTGACAAATTAGAATGAATGAATAAAAATGTGGAAAAATAAAATAATAATGAAGAAAAATGACATAAAAAGTAAAAAAAAAACAAAAAATAAAAATTAGTTAATTAGATTTGTATGCTATTAAAACATATTTTCAACTAAGAATGCATCGTCTAAGAAGTTCCAAAAAAAAAAAAATGTAAAATGCATCAATTTCCGAGGCCTACTTATAATCATATTCTACAATATATATTTTAAATTTACTAAGCTAAATTAAAGAAATATGATGAGTTGTATGAGAGGTTAGGAACTAAAGAAGGGGAAAAAGAAGTGTACAGGTTGGCTAAGGAAAGAGAAAAACAATCCAGTTACTTTAGAAATGTTTAGTGTATAAAAGATGAGGATAGGAGAGTGATAACAGTGGAAAAGGAAGTGATAAAGAGATGAAAAGACTATTTTGAGGGATTATTAAATGAGGAATTTCCGAGAGAGGCAATTGATCGGGTAGAGTGGAATTTAGGTATGGTAGATTTAATAAGGGAAGAGGAAGTGTTTAGTGCTGTGAGAAAAATGAAAAAGAAGAAAACGGTGGGACCGGATGGAGTACCAGTAGAAGTATGGAAAGTATTAGGAAGTTTAAGTATACAATGGCTGACAAAGTTCTTTATTAAAGTACTAGTAGAAGGAAAAATTCCAGAAGCGTGGAGGAAGAGTTGTGTAGTACCAATATTTAAGGATAAATTAGATGTACAGAATTGTGGAAATTATAGAGAGATAAAACTAATGAGCCAGAGTATGAAGATTTGGGAAAAGATAATAGATAAAAGGGTAAGAGGTGAGACAACTGTTACTAGAAATCAGTTTGGTCTTATGCCTGAAGGGTCAACAATGGAGCCAATATTTTGTGTGAGACAGATTGTAGAGAAGTACAGAGAAAGGAAAAAGAAATTGTGTATGGTATTTATTGATCTAGAGAAGACTTATGATAGGGTTCCTAGGGAGATATTAAAGTGGGCTTCAATGAAGAAAGGATTACCAAAGGTGTATGTGAACGTAATTGAAGATATGTATGAAGGGGCGAGTACAAGAGTGAGAAGTCTGTGTGGAGAAACTGAGGATTTTAGTGTCAGAGTGGGGGTACATCAGCGTTCAGCTTTGAGTCCTTACTTATTTTCCCTGGTAATGGATGAGATAACCAAGGATATACAGGGGGAGGTACCATGGTGCATGTTGTTTGCAGTTGATATACTACTGATAGGAGAAAGTCCTGAGGAATTGAATGGTAGACTTGAAGAGTGAAGGGAAAATCTGGAAAGTAAAGGACTAAGGATTAGTAGGAGTAAAACAGAATATATAGAGTATGATTTTGGTAAAAGGGAACACAGAGGAGATAGGGAAAGGCTAGAAATAAAGTTAAGTGGGGATGTGGTGAGGTTCAAGTATTTAGGGTCCGTTGTACAGAAAGATGGGGGTTTCGAAGAGAATATGAAACATAAGATTAAATGTGAATGGACGAAGTGAAGAGAAGCGTCAGGTATTCTGTGGGAAAAAAGAATCCCCATTAGGTTAAAAGGTAAATTTTATAAGGCAGTGGTGAGACCTGTTATGATGTATGAAACAGAATGTTAGGCAGTAGATAGAAACATAGAACAGAGAATAAGTGTCACTGAGATGAGAATGTTAAGGTGGATGAGTGGAATTACTAGATAGGATAAAATAAGGAATGAATATATCAGAGGTAGTATAGGGGTAGCTTCGATAGTAGACAAAATGGGAGAGAATAGATTAAGATGGCTCGGGCATGTATTAAGAAGGGAAGAGACTGAGGCAGTAAGATTAGTAAGGGAAATGCATGTTGTTGGTAAGGAGGAGAGAGGGAGACCGAAAAAAAGATGGGAGGATATGATATGAGGAAGGTCGGAGTAAGTGAAGAAGATGCGGGAGATAGAGTTTAAGTGGAAGTGTAGGACCAGGTTGGCCGTACCCAAATAGTTGGAAGAGAAGGCGAAGGAGGAGAAGAAGAAGATATCAAATTTACGTCAATTAAATTTCTTTTAGATACAATCTATATAAATACCTAGCAATATTATCTATACGTGAATGCAAAAAGTATCTGAAGAGCTCAAAATTCATTATTTTTTGGAATTATTATTATAGTGCACTTATATATAATCAATATATATATATTTAATATTATTAAAATGGTGACGTCCTAAATTAAATCTAATTTTTGTTTATAATCATATTCTATAATACATTTTAATTTTAAATATTGTTATACTTAATAATGTATATTAATTTTTATTTCAAATTACCAAAGTAACTCTGTTTAATGATAATTATAACTATTTAATAATTATGGCTTATAAATTAATAAATCAATTGATTTTCCAGTGGACAAAGAGCTTAAAAGTGAGTAATAATAGTAAAAACAATTGAAGAATAAGCCTGAACATATTTCAAAATACACAATTAGCTAGACTAATATACGTTTAAAAATTTTTTAATTCATCACAGTATATTCTTACAATAATATTCAGTTTTATATGCTTCATCATTAGTACTTTGCTAGACATTGAAAGAATATTGTTCGATAAAACCATGGCTATTGCTTCTAAATTATAACGAATAAAATTACAACTATTTAATTACTTATATAAAATGCCAAAATAACTTAAATATTATGTTTATATTATTTCATTGTACGTGTTTTTTATTTATTTATTTATTTATTTTTTTTTATTATGGAACGCTAAATAAGTATTTTGTCAAATACAATTTATTTTTATTCCTCTATAACTCCGGAATGAATGGTGTTGGGAACACTGTTCCAACGAGATAGATTTTGGTACAGCGTCATCTAAGTATTTATTGTGGTAGTTATTATATTCAGTACACATGTTATAAATGAATATATATTTTACATTAAGACTTCATAAAACAATGATTTATAAAATTAAATAATATTTAATTGAGAATTTGTTTGAAATGTATACATGATGTTTTTTTTTATAATATCAGTTACAAATTATTAACAGCGCTTTATACATAACCTTGCTAATCACAAACCTAATTTCACGAGTCCAAGGTAGTAGGACGTCAGACTGTTTCAATGTAAATACGTCTAATAGAATTCGCTTATTTCAATAAATATTTTTTATCAAATTTACATCAATTAAATTTCTTTTAGATGAAACCTATATAAATAAAATAATAAATAGTAATATTATCTATAGGTAAATGGAAACAGAATCTGGATCTGCCTATAAAAATTATGTATCTTATGATTGAATCAAAATATTAATATTAAGTAAAATCAATGAATTTCTCACAACTCTTAAGGTTTATAATTACAGTTGAAATAATTCATTTTCTAAAAATAATATATCTCAAACTAGATTAGAATCAAATTTTCAATCTTTGCATAAACTATAACTAATAAATATGAATAAAAATAAATATAATTTTTAATGACAATATGTACCTTGAAAATTCAATAAAAGCTTTTAAATAACAGGTTTGAAACTTAAGTCATCATCAAATATTTTCTATAATACATATATATATATTATTTATATTATATTATTATATTTTTATTTTTATTTATAAAAGAGTATTACTATTTTTGAATTACTTCTTCTTCTTCTTCCTCAGCTTATTGGCCCATTAAGTGCCATCGCTGCCATCACAAAACCTCTCCATTTCTCTCTATCGTATGCATCGTCAAAAGATGACTCTTCTTCTATGTTTTTGATATCTTGAGTTATAACGTCCACCCGTCGGGTCCTTGGTCTTCCTAATGGACGTTTTTTACTTATTTTGTTAACTAACACTTCTTTTATTACTTGTCCATCCGTTCTCCAAACATGGCCGATCCATTCTAGACGTTTGCTTTTTATATATGAAATAACATTTGGCCTATTATATAACTCCTGTAGTTCTTGATTTTTCCTTCTTTCGTAAGTTTATGATTCTGCATTGAATTTTGGGCCGTATATATTTCTCAGTACTTTTCTTTCGAAGGTCATTAGTCGTTTGCTGTCTCCTTTGGTAAGTGACCATGTTTCACTCGCGTATGTGATTATTAGTCGTAGATAGCTATGGTACAGTAGTGTCTTTGTGTTATATGACAGTAGTTTTGATTTAAGGAGTTTCCTTATGCTATAGTAGCATCGATTGCCGCATGTTATTCGATCATTGATTTCTTCATGCATGTCATTTGTTCTATTTATGTTAACCCCTAGATACTTAAATACCTTCACTTTCTTGAAACTATAGTCATCTACTGTTATATGGTCTATGTTTGGTCTTCTTCTTGCTACCATTAAGTATTTCGTCTTTTCCTCATTCACGCGCAGCCCTATGGTTTTACTTGCTTTCAAGAGTTTGGACGTAGTATTTATGACTTCATCTCTAGTTTCTCCCATTACTACAATGTCATCTGCGTATGCCAATATTACTCGTTCCCCACATATTTCCACTTTTCGACCGTCCCATACTTCTCTCATTGCTTTTTCTAGTGCTAGATTAAACAAGGTGGGTGATAGAGCATCACCTTGTCTAAGGCCTGATTTTACCTCAAAGGTTTCAGACATTTCTTGCAGGAAACGAACTCTGCACACAGTACTATTGTTACATCCTTTTATAAGACTTACGTACTTTTTAGGAATGCCTAGTACTTCCAGTGCTTCCCATAGTTTGTCCCTATCAATGCTATCATAAGCTTGCTTATAGTCTATAAATATAAGGTGCAGTTCTTTATCAAATTCATAAAACTTAGCCATTATCTGTCTCAGTGTAAAAATGTGGTCCAATGTTGATTTACTTTTTCTAAAGCCGCTTTGATATTCCCCGACTATTTCGTTAACATATGGTTTAATCCTTTCTAATATTAATGACGTATACACTTTGTAACACGTGTCTAAGAGAGATATACCTCTGTAGTTCTTTGTTTTGGTCGGGTCCCCCTTTTTTAATATAGAACATATTACTGCAGTGTTCCAGTCCTCTGGAAGGGTTTCTGTATCCCATATAATTGAAATCATCTTCATTATTACTATTCTTATTTCAGCACCACCTTTTTTCAGTAACTCAGCCACTATATTGTTTTCCTCAGGTGCTTTATTGTTCTTAAGCTTATTGATTATATTGTTGATTTCTTCTTGTTTAGGTTTTTCTATCTTCGATTCTGCTGTATAGTAATAGACAGTTTCATTGTCTTCCTCTACTACTGGTTGATTTAAGAGCTGATTAAAGTATTCTTTGAAATGGTTCACTATATCCTTCTCTTCTGTGATTAGGTTTCCAAAATCATCTGAAAGTATTCTTGTCTGTGGTTTGAAACCAGCTTTGATACTTCCACTTTCATTGAAGAACTTTCTAGCATTGAATCTATTCTTTTCAATCTTCTCTGTCTTTTTCTTTTCATGTAATCGTTTCTCTCTCCTCAGCATTCTGTTTGTCTGCCTACTTTGTTCTTTAAAAATATCAATATTTGCCTGTGAGGAATTTCGCAACATTCTTTTTCTCAATTCATTTCTCTTGGTTACGGCATCCCTACATAAATCATTGAACCAGTCTTTTTTTCGCTGTTTTTTCTCCATTCCCAGGACTTGATTTGCACTGTTAGTCATTACGTGTTTAATTTGTGACCATCTACTGTTTACACAAACGGTCATGTCATTCGTCTTTTCTATGTCACTATAAGTCCTTCCCAGGTTTTGTCGTAGATTTTCAGCGTACTTTCTACTTATTTCGATATTTTCTAACGATTATACATTGAATCTTTTTCTGGCTTTTTTCGATGCCATTTTCCATTTCACTGATAGTCTTAGAATGAACTTTGCATACAGTAGGTAGTGGTCGGTATCTGCATCGGCTCTTCTATACGATCTCATCTTCTGAATGCAGCTACTATGCCTTTTATTTATTAGTATGTGGTCTATTTGATTTTGTGTCCTACCATCAGGTGACTTCCATGGATGTTTGTGTATACCTTTCCGGGAAAAATATGTGCTACTAATTATAAGGTCTTTCGAAGAAGCAAAATTGACCATTCTGGTTTCGTTGTTATTACTGATGATATGTAAGCTTTCTGGTCCTATTGTTGGTCTAAACCTATTTTCTTTTCCAACTTTCGCATTGAAATCCCCTACTACCACCTTTACACAATGTAACGGTAAACTATCATATACTGCTTCCAAATCTTCATAAAAATTTTCTTTAATATCTTTATTTTTTTCTTACGTTGGTGCGTAGCAGTTTATAATGACTAGGTCAAATAGCCTACCTGCTATTTGAATATAGCAGATCCGATCTGAGACTGCTGAAAAATGTTTTATGCATGGTAGTATTTTGTCCTGTACCATAAAACCCACTCCATTTTCATATTTTCTATTTTCAGATCCACTGTAGAAAAGAGTTATATTTTCTTTTTTGATATTCCCGTTACCAGTCCACCTGATCTCTTGTATAGCTAAAACGTCCAGTTTATACTTGTTTTGTTCTTCGAGTGCATATTTTTGAATTACTTAATTGTTCAAATTTAAATGTATTCAATAATTATGGTTTCTAAATTCATAAATCAATAGATACGACACAATATAATGAGGAAAATTGTAAGTAGTAATTGTTCAATATATATGTGTACGAAGAAAAAGTTTGATTATTTTTAAGAATATTCATTATCAGGTAGACTACAAGAGTGCTTGAAATGTGATGTTTACACATGATGTTATAGCTTTTATGATGTAGGTATCCAAAATGACTATTGTATTCTACTCTACACTACTCATGAAATTTAACCCTTGTTTTTTTTTACGATTAACTTATCAGTCCATATGTCACAAAAATAACTCTCGAGGTATCTTGAGTTAGCCAGCTCGTATTTGTTTAACCTAAGTACAAATCTAAAATTTTAAAAATTACCGAACCGAACAGGTTTAAATTTATTGTGTTTGTCTTCCTTGATGAATATTTAAAAAATCTAATTTGCTATTCTGAACTTATATATATCAATATTTAGGAGCTCAAAATTCGTTTTTTTTTTTTGGAATTATTATTATAGTGAACTTAGCTGTAGTCGTAGAAAGCTGCAGAGATCGCTATTGGATAATAGAGGGTAGTTCAGTGTATAATATTGTACTGCATCTAATAATTTTTTTTTTTTCTTATAACTAATTATAATTATTGAAGTTGGAATACCGTATCAATGAGTTATATTATGGTTCAGCGTCGTCAACAACATACATCATTGCAAATCCCACACCAACAAAAAAAAATTTATCTCAAAACTCCATTCTACCTAATCCAAATTATTCAAACTCGGAGGATTTCCTAGGTTAAATATTTTTATATATTATTCGCTTTTCTGATTATATTTACCCTTAAATATTAACCAGAAAAGGAATATTCTCTTTGGAATAATTGTCACAGTGTACTTAGTTTTAGTTTTTGGTGAAAGGGAACACAGAGGGGATAGGGAAAGGCTAGAAATAAAGTTAAGTGGGGATATGGTGAGGTTCAAGTATTTAGGGTCCTTTGTACAGAAAAATGGGGGATTCGAAGAGAATATGAAACACAAGATTAAATGTGAATGGACGAAGTGAAGAGAAGCGTCAGGTATTCTGTGGGAAAAAAGAATCCCTATTAGGTTAAAAGGTAAATTTTATAAGGCAGTGGTGAGACCTGCAATGATGTATGAAACAGAATGTTAGGCAGTAGATAGAAAGATATAACAGAGAATGAGTGTCGCTAAGATGAGAATGTTAAGGTGGATGAGTGGAGTACTAGATAGGATAAAATAAGGAATGAATATATCAGAGGTAGTATAGGGGTAGCTTCGATAGTAGACAAAATGGGAGAGAATAGATTAAGATGGCTCGGGCATGGATTAAGGAGGGAAGAGTCTGAGGCAGTAAGATTAGTAAGGGAAATGCATGTTGTTGGTAAGAGGAGGAGAGGAAGACCGAAAAAGAGATGGGGGGATGTGATGGCGAGTGATATGAGGAAGGTGGGAGTAAGTGATGAAGATGCGGGAGACAGAGTTAAGTGGAAGTGTAGGACCAGGGTGTTCGATCCCAAATAGTTAAGAGAGAACGCAAAGGAGAAGAAGTAGATCAGTTACAAATTATTAACAACGCTTTATACATTTCTTTGCTAATCACAAACATAATTTCACATGTCCAATGTCCAATGTTTACATGACCTAAGTCCTAGGAGATTAGTTTTTCTATTGTTAAAGCATCTAATATAATTCGACAGTTTCAAAAAATAATTATCGGCAAAATTATGTCATCTTATTTGCTTTTAGAAAAATATATATACATACCTAATTATATTTTTTATAAGTATCCAAACAGTATCTAAATCTATCCTTGGAGAATTTATATCTAAAAAACTGAATCAAAAAAATATTATAAATTAAAATCAATGAATATCTCACAACAAGCAAATTGTATGAATTGCCATTGTAAAAAGTAATTCTGTAAAAATAACGTATCTTAAGCTAGATTAAAATTAAACTATTCAAATTTTTAATTTTTTATATAATGTAAAACAAATAATTATGAATAAGAATAAATTTGTCCAGTCAACGGGAGTTTGAACTTACAAAAAATAATAAAGTTTTGAACTCGGATAAAAGTTTCGTCTTGGGCCACTGATTAACCAAAATAAAGAGGTCCGGAACAATGGTTTTTTGGAGGTCAAAGGTAAAAAAATTTCCTTTTCGTGAATAACTCGCTTTTTAATAGTCGTACGACAACAAGTTCAAATTAAAATTAATAGAAGAGATAATTTTCTATAAAAAATGTAACATTTATTTTTCGTGTACTAGTGACCATTTTCGCAGTACATGGCTTGCCAAATGGCCTTTTTTTGAAAAAATAGCCTTTTTGTAAATATCTCGCTTTATATTCGTCGTACGATTAATAGCCTAAAAAAAGAAATTGTAGAAGAAGGAATTTCCTTTAACATTATGTATATTTTATATGCAAACATTTGTTTTAAACCATTTTACGACTTTTTATATATCAATCCATAAAAAATACACAACAATACGAATGCATTAATGCCCCTGGTATAACGTGGGGAGGATAAAATATTTTTTTAAAAAGGCTAAGTAATGAGCGGCAAATATATCGAAGGATACACCCTATTATAAATAAATAAATAAATAAGATCCGCTCCCCTTTTATAAATTTGAGGGGAGGGGGGGTTAATTCCCCCAAATCTGGTTTTTTTCTAAAAATATCAATAAATATTATACTTACAATAAAAAATTTCAAATAAAATTTTTCTATCGTTTAATTCTCTAAAAGTTTTGTAGTTACATATTTTTGTTGTTGTTATACCACCCGGGATATGGGAATTTAGGCCATTAACAGAATGGATATTACGTTTGGTTATAGATAAGACAAAATAACATAACTCGGTTAATCGCGAAAACACGCCTATTATTGTTATCGTTTATTCCATGTCTGCGGAACGTGCGTAGTGAATAGTGACTAGCGAAAATGGAATTATAGCTGACACGCCTATTTACTTATGCTATGGATCGCGCACGAAGCGAATGGTCGCCGGTAAACACCGGACGAAAAGCCGAACTATTAACAAGACAAAATACTTCGCGACCCGATCGGACATGCCGATGGAAAAAGGACCATCGCAACGTGTACTCGACGAACTCACCGCCGCGCCGATTCGGGGGTGGCGTACGTGCATTTCGATAATAACACGGCCGATAATGAACGATGATATTATGAAGGCAGGTAGAAGGTTCGAAAATCTCCGATAAATAAAATAATTTACCGGATCTACGACTTATGTTTTGTAAAAGTATTTTGTCAAAAACTATATATTTTTATTTCGTTATAACTCCGGAATGAATGGTGATAGTAATACTGTTCCAATGAGATACATTATAGTTACATTAGAGTTCAGCGTCATCTAAGTAAATTATTGTGGTAGTTATTATGTTCAGTGTACACGTTGCAAGTAAATATATACCTACATTTTATATTAAGGCTTTTTGAAATAATGATTTATAAAACTACATAATATTTAATTGAAAATATAAAACATAATTAATGATTACAGATTTGTCGATGAATAACCTCCAAAGTTAATTAACGCCTACAGCTGTACTGTATACACATTGGGTGAGTTGCAATTTAAGGGAGGCGTTTGTCCTCTGTCACTCTTGGAGTATTATGAGATTGATTATTACGTTTTTTTTTCAACTTAATATTTATATTTTTTTTTCCACCACTCCTCCAACATTTATCGGTCAATTTATCATTTTAGATCCAACACCGTATTGGTGAAGATACATATATTTTAATGGGAGTGTTTGAATTAAAGATTTAAAAAATAATTAAGGAGATACAAAAACAGATAATTTTTACAAATAATCCCACTCTCATGATCTAGTTTATTTTTAATTCTAAAAGATATATCACTCATGGAACGGTACTTACATTTTTTGTAAATTAAAAACATGATTTCTATAAAATTGTTCGTATTAATTAACTATTTATTTACTATGATTAAAATACATGATAAAGATATATGATAGGTTATATAGTAAGTACTTTTATGGTGGTAAAAAAAAAAGGAATAAAAGTCAAGGTATAGGAGGTATATATGGACTTAGAAGTCCAAAAACCTCCAATTTATCCTACTAAAAATAATGAGTGAAAAATGGTAAAAATTTTACTTTAGATTTTACCTGAATTTGACATTACCTACGTAATACTATTGTATATAACGCTAACTTTTTTTTTTTTTTGTCATACCACTGAAAATATTCCATTTTTATTCCGTCACTCTTTTCCGAGGCCCTTCACGGTGCGATTCGACTCCAAACTATTTTGTGAAGGTTTCGTGATTTTTGTCACGTCCCGTTTTTGCGCGATTCCGTTACGCTCGACGGAAAATATAGTAATGTAGGCCGTGTGGTAAGCATATTTATGGATGCATGCAGTAGAGGATTCCTCTAGAATGTTTTGCCGGCAACTACGTATCCAACTGAATTTTTATTTTTTTCCCGCTCACCGTAGTCTCATCACGCTAGAATCCCCGAATCAGCTATATTTTAACACCAATATTTAAAAAAAAAAAACATATAAAATTTTACAAGACTTACCTACATTTTGATTCATTGTTCTGTGCGTTTTTTTTGAAGCTAAGAGCCCCGAAACCTAGTCCATAGCCCAAGCAATTCCCGAGATATCGGGAAAGTCACCCAAGGTTATTCTTTTTATTTCGTATACATTTTTAATTTGTAGTGATTATCTGATATTGAATCTATTAGGACTGTTGTATGAAATACCTAGGTATTTAATTCATAATACAATTTTGAGAAAAGTTGGTAGTATTATTATTTTCTGATTTACACCTAATTGTTTTCTATTAATTTCGATATTTTTCCTTTTCTTTCAATTTTTATTGCGAGTTAGGTACCAAAATTGATAAAATAAAGTTTGATTTTATCACGTATATACGTATTATGTTACAGTAATTGAAGGCACCGGTGCAATAACCAGGTATATCCATTTTTTTTTTCAAAAATCTGTTTTTTTTTTTCATAGAAAAAAATTCTCTATCGATCGGTGCACTAACCAGATATGTCCGATGAATATCATGAAAAATATATTATAAAAACTATATTTACGTTAATGTTTTGTGCAATAACGAAATACGTACGGACGCACCAAACGTATTATCATATATTCTTTTTTTCTCTCGATGCAAGAACCAGTTATGTCCGGACGTACCTGGTTCTTGCACCAAACAGATGTACATAAGTTTAATTATCTTATTCGGTGCAATAACAAGGTATTATATTTTTAGTTAATAATAATATTTATTATATTATATTTTATTACTTGAATATATTTAAATAATAATAATATTACAGTAATATTGTATAATTTATTGTATCACTATGTGATAATGTTGTGATTATCATTGTATCTTATCAAATATTGATATTGTAACAACATCTGATTAAAAATTCTTAATTCTTAAATGATAATAACATGTGATGTGTTAAACAGACGTTCCAAATTTTATATTTTAATATTTTATTTCTAATAAATATATTCATGAACTGACTCCGAGTGAATTGAGCAATATGAGTTTCTATTATTATTAAGTTTTTACAATACATCTTACATATGTTACAAAAGTGTTAGAATACTTACTTAAATATTTGTTTAAAAAAATTATAATAATATTATTACAATAAATAAAAGTTAAAAACTTAACACATAATATATTTTGTTGAAAAGTTTCACTAAAATTTATTTTCCGAAATTCGGTGTAATAACCAGTTACGATTTCGACGTAACTTGTTAATGCACCGATTAAAAGATGGCATTTTAGAAAACTTTGAAATAATTGAGATTTAAACCCCAATATTTAATATATTTTTATTATATATATCATACTCAATGTATTGAAGCCTAAAATATATTATAACATTTTAATGTTTTCTAATAATGCATTGTCTTCTGAAAAATTTCAAAATGTGGACGTACTTGGTTATTGCACCGGTGCCTTCAATTATTTACTGAAAATTTTAGGTTTTGACATTACATTTTTTCTATTTATAACAATAATAATTTTAGCTAGATATAGTTTTGATTAACGGTTAGATACATATTCATTAATTTTCTTCTACATATATTATTGTAAAAACAAAAGATTAGTCTCTTCGCTCAAAATCAATAACTTATTAATAAATTTTGTAATTTTTATAAGTTTAAAATGTTACAATGTTATAAAAGTTTATAATGTTGTATTGAGTTCTTATTATAAAATGTTTGTAGTCTTTAAATTGGCTAATTATGTATTAGGTACAATATTAATTTAAAAATTGTTTATTTATAAATTCGCAGTAAAGTATATATATACATTTTATGTTAGTATAAAATTTTAAGATATTATGTCATAGATTATATAACATATACTATGATTAGATATTGGATTTTCAGATTTTTATATATTTTAACTGTGTGCATGGGTAAAAATGAGGTCAAATTAACGATCACAAAATTCATCGAAAAAAAATTATTTTGCATATTAGAGCATATTTTAGAGGTTAAAGAATATTATGGTCTTTATAACATATTTTATGCATAAATCTCGATTTTTGAAGAAAATGTACGCTAACCAACATTTAGACTCTAGGCGAAATGAGACATTTTTTTACTTTAGTAGTCTGTAAATAATTTTTGGGGTTGAAGGAATCGTGTTGAGATATTTTGAAATAAAAATTTTTCATTGCAAATTAATATTAGTTGGTACTTTAAAGATATTATTTTTCGATTTTCAAGTTATAATTACAAGGAAGGAAAACTACCTTTTTTCACAAAAATATTTTAGAAATTTAGAGGAAGTAACAAAATAAAGTTCCTTATCATAAATAACTTTTTTAAATTATATTAATATACCGAGCTTCGCTCAGAATAGTATTTTGAATGCAATGATTAATGTTTGTTCTCTAATTAAATATAACAATAATATATCAACTTCTATCTTGACAACTTTGGTTTTAATTGCTTATTTTTTTTTTTTAAAGCGATTTCTAAATTTTTGGGGAAAATTGTACTCAAATTCCCCTGATTTAGCTTGTTTTATACACAATATTTTATTTTAAAAAAAATTTAAAGAGAATATTTTAAGGTTTTATTTGTTGCATATTAGTATGGTATAAGAGTATAGCTCTAAATAATTGTGATTATAGACATAATACAGATTTAAGCTACATTTTTACGTTGTGCATAATCAGAATTTTTTTGGGGAGAAGAGTTAATGAAAATATTTGCTTTTGCTACTCCCCCTAAAAAAAGTCCCAAATTACGTTTTTTTATTTTAAATCATTTTAATTAAAACATTTAATATATAATTAATTATTTTTAAACATTTTTGTTATTACTACATAATTAATAACTTTCATTAAATATCTAGTTTAATTTTTAATTACAGTTAATACCAATTACTTATTTTATTTTAATGTTTGCAGGCATATTATTATTTATTAATACTTTAGAGTTCTTTTAACACGAAATTGTTAATTTAATTAAATATATTAGTCTAACGCATGTAATTTCTGAAATGTTTGAATGTAATAATAATTCACACCTATTATCTATTTTAAATATATTCTCATATATTATATAATCAGAATTAAATAATTTCAAATTAGTAGAATATTGTTCATATTATTTTGTGTATGTATGATAATCTATAATAGTCTTTATTTTCTATTATGTTGCACCTAATAAAAACTACATTAAAACGATTACTAATTGCACGATTAATTATCATATATATTTTATGCATTCTATTATTTTGAATATCTTTAATATATTATATTTAAAAGTAATAAATATTTATTGTTCTATTATTATAACAACCTAATGGTAAATTATATTATACAACACACAGTCAGTGGCGAAAGTAGGAGAGATAGACAGGAGTTTGATCCCTGGGCTTAACATTTTTGGGTAGAGTAAACATTTTTGGCGTAAAATTTTAAAAGTGTAATACACATATTTGCTGATATATTCAGGGGAATCTTGACACGGGGATCTTGAGAGGAAAGATGAGTCGCCCATCCCCTCAAAAAAATACTGCAAAATGAATGTTTCAGTCGGCATATTGAAGGTTCAGTCGACAAAAACAGAAATTTTATGATATTTTTTTTGCATATTTCCGTTTTTTTTTTTTTTTTTTTACACTTTTTTCCGGACATCAAAATTCCTAGTTTTGCCTCTGTACATGGGCAGTGTCTGGAAAGAACGACGTTCATGAACGCACATTCATGCTTTCAGGTTTATATTTTGTGAACAACACGCAAAAACCACTCATTTCTGCCTAATTCTAATAGAACGTGAACATGAAGACCATCCATACTTTTAGGAAATTTGAACGATTTTCATGAAGTTAAATTTATTTAAATTAAATTATTTTTTGACATTAAATTAAAATAAAATTCTAATTCTCTATAAACTCTAGTGGATTTATGTATAATTAAAAAAATATAATACTCAAATATTAAATTCGAATTCTATGAGCGAATAAAATAGAATGAAAACTACAGTTTCTATGAATCAATAATTTTTGATATATATTAGATGAACGCGTTCATTTTATTATAGAACGTCAATGTGAACGTATTCCTTTAAATATATTGAAACATGAACATGAACGAGTTCATTTTTTGGGATTGAACGTGAACGTGAACGAATTAATTTTAAGTTACACAATGCACATATAGGTAGGTATAATATAATGGTATATAATAAATATAAAAAATGTTTTAGTATTATGTGTATATATTGCAAACGTTTATGGAATATAATTAAAAATAGAAGATTTCAGCAAAAAAATTTAAAAATATAAGACCGTTTTTTTCTCCTAATAAAAATAAAACTATAAACAAATTAAGAAACATTTTTGAAAAAAAAAACATAATAGAGCTATTTTAAAAATAAATTGTCTTCAAAATGACTTGAAAATTAAAATTGTCGTATACAGGGCAAAAGTATTCAATATTTACTAGGCACATGGGCCATGTATCATAATAGTGCTGTTTGGAGGTGAAATGGATCTAAATTTCGATTAGGCAGTTCCGTGGAGATGATCTCAAAAATCCTATCTAAATGTATTTTGTCCTTCCACCAAATTAAAATATACACGCATGGAATACCTGGCAAAAATACTATAAAAATTAAAAAAAGCATAAGAATAGCTGATTCTTTCTTAATAGATGGCACATCGATATTCGGGCCCACTTGTAACACATTCAAGTGTTATCCATCTACGTACTCTTTCCCAATATTGAAGAACATCATACATCATGTTTCGGTCTTTCGTTGTAATATTATTACTTTAATCATTATTATTATTATTATTATTTTTATTATTATTATTATTATTATTATTATTATTATTATTATTATTATTATTATTATTATTATTATTATTATTACTATAATGTCGCGTCTGGTGAATTGTTGTCCCAGAAGTACACAATAATTGTATTTATTAATCGATAAATCGATACGTGACAATTTCGATACTTATGTGAACATAAATGAATTGTTATAAAAAAAAATCTGTGGCTCTTACAATCCAATGAGAGGCAAAATAATATGTATTCAAAATTTGTAGAAATCGGTCAAAATCTGTGGATTTGCATAAGCGTCATCCATTTCGACCACTTGATTTAATGTAGGTAATAGATTATATCTAAATAAATTGAATGTAATGAAATAAGTAAAATGAGAATTTAGTGCAATTAATAATTTTTTCTATTCACATCCATTAATAACGTTTGGGAGATATTTGTATATTCCCAAATACAACTTTAAACTAGGTTTTTTTTTTTTATCTTTTTTTCATTACTGAATACAATATAAATATCACTTATTCAATCAATAGTAAATAATAATAAAATAGTATTATTTATAAAAATAAATATTTATAATAATACAATTTTATTAAAATATAAAAATAAAGAACAAACAGTAAACATTATATCAAACAAAAAAAAAAAAAAAAACAACCAACTGTGAACTAAATATAACTGTTGATATTAAACAAGACACTCAGTAGAATTAAGGCGATATTCCACGCTCTCCGTGTATCTGCCGTTCATACAATATAGCTCTCTGATTGGTTGAACCACTCGGTAACTTGTGGTATACCATTATGGTTAACCGTGTCTAC